>CAJPEX010000861.1:0-77126 GCA_905338405.1 Notodromas monacha
AAAAAAATGTGATACCACGTGATTTTTCGAAGGAAAAAAAAGATCAAGTCTTTAAACTGTCGCGCGAAGAACCTTACACCTGTTTTACTTTAGCTCAAGTGATTTTATTCACGCTAAAATTCAGTGATTCGTCGGGAAAGATAAACTGAGGAAAAGGACGTCAATTTAAATACGTAATTCTCCACCGGAATTCAACCAAAACTGATTTATGCTCTCCGACGATATTCGACCAAAAAACTGCACACGTCCTTAAAAATTTGGCAAATTGCCTGTGAACAGAAAAAACCTGATTTATTCTCCGAAGAGATATTTCACGATTTTGTCAAGAGGATATAATTTTGCATAGAACTCTGCAAATAACCCGTGCGAAATTTGAGATCCATATTTTACACTATGCCAGCAAGGTAAGTGATCGAATGACGAATTTTTTTTCCTTGGTTTTGCGAGAGAAATTTCTTTCAAATTTGCATTCGTTTTCCATTTTTAAAATGGAGAAATGACAAATAAATTAGTTGTATAGTTGTCTTTCTGTGCAAAATGGTTTTTTATGTATCTTAGTGACAACGAGGCGTGAAAATGAGGAAAATTAAGAAATATTTGCGGGAATACTTCCAGAATTTTTTTTTTCCTGACTATTTACTGATAAGGAATTCTTATACATTTATTTACCGAGATGAACGAGCGGGAATATTTTTAATCTAACAGCTTCGGGGAAGACCGTCGGGTCAATTATTCCAAAGATTTATCAAAGGTCACCAACCCACAGCACCAGAGCTAAATTGTCAGTAAGCATCTTGTCAATGCCCGACCACGCATCGTAAAATTACCAACGCATAACTCTAAATCGATTAAAACCCGTCTTCCAGTTTTACAAATCAATTCTCCCTTTTTTCGAGATTTATACCGTAGATAGGGTCTTTCGTGCTTCTACCACCATACAGATTTCGTCCATAGAGGAAAATTATGGGGTGATTTACGGGGTAAAAATTTCAAACACTGCTGTAGCAGGTCAAAGGAAGGCGTGCGAAGTTGGCGATGGTGGCGCTATTACCGACTGTAACGTTTCCGCTGTAACATTATAGACAGCCTTCAAACAATAAAGAAAAAAAAGAGGCAGTCGTGGAAGTACGTGGTAGGCATCCTTGCGATGCAGCAGAAGCACAACACATTTGAAAAGAAAAGAAAAAAGCACGAGAAGAATGCGTTACAAGGCGAGCAGAATCACAAAATTTCACGACCGCGTTGCTCAACGCGCCGCATCCGAGCAGCTTCGCTCTCTCTTTCGTCGGTCGGCCATCGTCCCCAGCCGACCGGAATCAAGGTCGACGAAAATCTTCCTCTTGCTGCTGCTGCATCCCACAAAATCTTTGAGGTCACCCAACAACTGCACCAAACGACCGAAAAATTGAAGATGTTCTCTTGCAGCGGAAAAAAAGGTAAATAACAAAACAAAAAATAATTAAAACGTCGAAGAGAAACGACGGACGGACGGACGAGAATCGTCGCGATTCGTTTGAATTCCGCGCCGGAAAGCACCTTTCGTGAAAAGATGAATAAATGAACGAAAATTGAAACTTAAAAAAAATGGGAATACCCTTGATATCCCGGCGATTACTGACCGAAATCTTGGAATACTAATGGATTTCTTTGAAATGTCAAAGAGGAACGACGGACGCACGAAGATCGTCTCGATTCGTTTGGATTCCGCACCGGAAAGCAGCTTTCGTGAAAAGATGAATAAATGAACGAAAAGTGAATCTTTTTTTAAATGGGAATACCCTTGATCTTTTCCACTCGATATCCCGGTGAATACTGACCGAAATCTTGGAATACTAATGGCTTTGTTTAAAATGTCAAATAGGAACGACGGACGCACGAGGATCGTCTCGATTCGTTTGGATTCCGCACCGGAAAGCAGCTTTCGTGAAAAGATGAATAAATGAACGAAAGCTTGATTTTTTTAATGGGAATACCCTTGATCTTTTCCACTCGATGTCCCGGAGATTACTGACCGAAATCTTGGAATACTAATGGATTTCTTTAAAATGTCAAAGAGGAACGACGGACGTACGAGAATCGTCGCGATTCGTTTGAATTCCGCGCAAGAAAGCAGCCTTCATAAAATGATGAATACGGTAAATAAATACAATTTCAAATTTTTTTTTGTCCAACGCGAATGTCCATGATATTTGCCACTCGATATTCCCGCGATTACTGACCAAAATCTTGGAATACTGATGGCTTTGTTTAAAATGCCAAAGAGGAACGACGGACGCACGAGGATTGTCTCGATTCGTAGAAAGCAGCTTTTATGGAAAGATGAATAAATAAATGAAGATTCTAATTTTTTTTTCTTAAACGGGAATATCCTTGATACTTTTCGCTAGATAGTTTTGTAATTACTGACCAAAATCTTGGAATACTGATGGATTTCTTCCCTTGGAGCTCCACATTTGCTATTCAATACGAAGCATCCAACGACAATTATGGAAATTGCAAGTCAATCGACGTCGAGCGTTGATCGAAATGTCAACCATTATTCAAGAAGTAAATTTTTTTATTCAGAAGCTACAGGGTGTACATAAGTGACCGGATTTTTGATCAATCGCACGGTGATTAAAGAAATGTGCGTATTCCTCAGAAACATTATTACCACATACGTGAAGTTTCAACATGTGGGTTATTGAAAAAAGAACGCATGGCTCGAAAATGGGGAAAATTCTGCAAATTTAGCAGCAAAAAGAGGTGTCCTGCAAAGTAAAAAAAATAATCATTTCTACGGAAAAAATTAGGTGATTTATTCAACGCCGAACCTTTCATTCAATTTAATTTTTTGAAGAAAATAATCCATGCTTTATGAAAGTAGTACTTTCTGCTGCCTATTTCTGAAACTTCTAGCACATTTGCAAGACTTGATCGAGCAAAAAATAAATAAATATAAATAAAACTAAAATCTCAGCCATGGGAAATTCTTTCGAGCGATTGATGGTTTGAAAGTGCTCTCAGCACCTCAAAATTTAAGAATGTAATTGCCCAAATTTTCGAATCAGGATCATCCAACCCACAGAGGATATAAAGTAAGACTCAATTAACGCAAGCCTTCTGGCAATTTTTGAAGATTTTTCGGAGAATCGAAACTTATTTAGGAAGCGTTCAGCTTGAAAATGGCAGTTTACTGGAAATTTAGTTTCAGTATCGCACGGACAAAATTTGAGAAGCTCAGAAGCTTCCTTGTCGAAGCGTGGGTTTCCGATTCAGGATATTAACGCAAATATTTCTGATATTTTCAACAATTGGTAAAACTTGGACCACCTTCGAATTCATAGAACAGGTGAAATAGGCTGGTGGCCCTTCTTTTTCGCAATATTTTCGACTTGTATTTGAGCATTAAAAACTAACCCCTGAGATGAGATGAACACTGTAGGATGAAAGTATTCCACGCCAACCCATTCGACTGTTCCAAAAACTATAATACAGTAATATAACCAATGCATTCGAACATCTTCGCCGTTATTCTTGAAAAATCGTACGTCCCATCTCCAGCAATGCTCCCCCAAATGTCAAATTCCTCTCGCGCCAGGTCACTCATGATTTGAATATCACCTCAAACTGAGGCTGTGATTCAAGAAAAGAAAAAACACCCACCAGAGGGTTTTTCTTCATTTGAATAAAAAAAATATATGCGGCATGAATCTTCAGATAACATACGACGATGCGTGGGTTGTCGACCTTACACAAACACAACCCTGCGCACAAATTGCGATAATTTGCGGTCGCTGTTTATGAACAGCCCGTCATTTGCGCCATTAACAGATATACGGTTGTTTTTGAAAAATAAAAATAAAATAAAATTTAGAATTACATGAGCCGCGAATAACGGAACTTTCACTGCGTCGATCCGGCGCACGCCCAACGACCCCCACTGAACTTAGAACAGCAACAGAAAAAAAATAATAATAATGATAATGCTGTATTTAATAATAGTGAGAAGAATGCGTGGGTGACGCGGAAATTCCGGATCACATAGACATCGAGTCGCTTCAATGTCACAGGATGTGTCGGGCTGCATTCTGGGGCTCATTCTCAGAGGGCCGTGATTAATGATACGGATGAGGACCCATTCCACGGGACATGCGGGTTATTGCTTGAAAACTTCCTCCTTGCTTAGAAGCACGTGCTTGATTGGAGGAAAGCAATTCAGACAACCGTAAAACATGCTTCTTATTTTATTTTTTATTTTTTTTTGCTGGTGTCGGACGCGGATACTTCCTCAAGAAGCCGTTTAACGACTCGGAAATTGATTGTGTTCAGAGGACGACCAGATTTTTCATTTTATTTTCTTTTTCACGGACCAAGATGAGCTTACGCTCGAAAGTCTGAAATTCCCATACATTTCTAATTTTGATGGGATATAACGCGCATGTTTTAGAATAGGCCAAAAAAATATATATATATATTAGTCTTTTTTTCTCGATGTAAATTGCTGCGTCACGCTTTTTCGGCCTATGTCGTCGTTCAGTTGGCTAATGTATGCGGCCTGTACCCGAAGCAAGGTTTCTTGATATGTACCTCAGATTGAAGAAACAATATGTAGAATTTTTTAAATGTAGAAAAAATTGAAGCTATTTTCGATTCGCAAAGTGTCTATTGTCCCAAACATTATATGCTTGATGATGGTGAAAACGCGTCACTCAACAGTCCGTAAAATGAACGCACTGACTGAATTTGCGGGATTCCCTGCTCTCAAAAATTTGCATACAGATTTTAAACCTGTAAGACTGCGGTTTACGCTTGATTTTCACCGACCGGAATCAAGGTCGACGAAAATCTTCCTCTTGCTGCTGCTGCATCCCACAAAATCTTTGAGGTCACCCAACAACTGCACCAAACGACCGAAAAATTGAAGATGTTCTCTTGCAGCGGAAAAAGGTAAATAACAAAACAAAAAATAATTAAAACGTCGAAGAGAAACGACGGACGGACGGACGAGAATCGTCGCGATTCGTTTGAATTCCGCGCCGGAAAGCACCTTTCGTGAAAATATGAATAAATGAACGAAAATTGAAACTTAAAAAAAAGGGAATACCCTTGATATCCCGGCGATTACTGACCGAAATCTTGGAATACTAATGGATTTCTTTAAAATGTCAAAGAGGAACGACGGACGTTCGAGAATCGTCGCGATTCGTTTGAATTCCGCGCAAGAAAGCAGCCTTCATAAAATGATGAATACGGTAAATAAATACAATTTCAAATTTTTTGTTGTCTAACGGGAATTTCCATGATATTTTCCAGTCGATATTCCCACGATTACTGACCAAAATCTTGGAATACTGATGGATTTCTTTAAAATGTCAGAGGAACGACAGACGCACGAGGATTGTCTCGATTAGTTTGAATTCTGCGCCAGGAAGCAGCTTTCATGGAAAGATGAATAAATAAATGAAGATTCTAATTTTTTTTCGTAAACGGGAATATCCTTGATACTTTCCACTAGATAGTTTTGTAATTACAGACCAAAATCTTGGAATACTTATGGATTTCTTCCCTTGGAGCTCCAGATTTGCTATTCAATGCTAAGCATCCAACGACTCTTATGGAAATGGAAATTGCAACTCAATCGACGTCGAGCTTTGATCGAAATGTCAACCATTATTCAAGAAGTAAAATTTTCTATTCAGGAGCTACAGGGTGTACATAAGTGACCGAATTTTTTATCAATCGCACGGTGATTAAAGAAATGTGCGTATTCCTCAGAAACATTATTACCATATACGTAAAGTTTCAAGATGTGGGTTATTGAAAAAAGAACGCATGGCTCGAAAATCGGGAAAATTCTGCAAATTTAGCAGCAAGAAGAGGTGTCCGGCAAAGGAAAAAAAATTGTCGTTTCTGAGGCAAAAATTTCGTGATTTATTCAACACCGAACATTTCATTCATTTTAATTTTTAAAAGAAAATAATCCATGCTTAATGGAAGGAGTACTTTCTGCTGCCTATTTCTGAAACTGCTAGCATATTTGCAAGACTTGATCGAGCAAAAAATAAATAAAACTAAAATCTCAGCCATGGGAAATTCTTTCGAGCGATTGATGGTCTGAAAGTGCTCTCAGCACTTCAAAATTTAAAAATGTAATTGCCCAAGTTTTTGGATCAGGATCATCCAAACCAGAGAGAATATAAAATAAGACAAGATTAACGCAAGCTTTCTGGTAATTTTTGAAGATTTTTCTTCAAAAATTCTTCTTCTGCACGGACAAAATTTGAGAAGCGCTCAGAAGCTTTCTTGTCGAAGCGTGGGTTTCCGATTCAGGATATTTACGCAAATTTTTCTAATACAGTATTTTCAATAATTGGTAAAACTTGGACCACCTTCGAATTCATAGAACAGGTGAAATAGGCTGGTGGCCCTTCTTTTTCGCAATACTTTCGACTTGTATTTAAGCATTAAAAACTAACCCCTGAGATGAGATGAACACTGTAGGATGAAAGTATTCCACGCCAACCCATTCGACTGTTCCAAAAACTATAATACAGTAATATAACCAATGCATTCGAACATCTTCGCCGTTATTCTTGAAAAATCGTACGTCCCATCTCCAGCAATGCTCCCCCAAATGTCAAATTCCTCTCGCGCCAGGTCACTCATGATTTGAATCTCACCTCAAACTGAGGCTGTGATTCAAGAAAAAAAAACCACCCACCAGAGGGTTTCTCTTCATTTAAATAAAAAATATATATACGGCATGAATCTTCAGATAACATACGACGATGCGTGGGTTGTCGACCTTACACAAACACAACCCTGCGCACAAATTGCGATAATTTGCGGTCGCTGTTTATGAACAGCCCGTCATTTCCGCCATTAACAGATATACGGTTGTTTTTGAAAAATAAAAATAAAAGACAATTTAGAATTACATGAGCCGCGAATAACGGAACTTTCACTGCGTCGATCCGACGCACGCCCAACGACCCCCACTGAACTTAGAACAGCAACAGAAAAAAAAAATAATAATGATAATGCTGTATTTAATAATAGTGAGAAGAATGCGTGGGTGACGCGGAAATTCCGGATCACATAGACATCGAGTCGCTTCAATGTCACAGGATGTGTCGGGCTGCATTCTGGGGCTCATTCTCAGAGGGCCGTGATTAATGATACGGATGAGGACCCATTCCACGGGACATGCGGGTTATTGCTTGAAAACTTCCTCCTTGCTTAGAAGCACGTGCTTGATTGGAGGAAAGCAATTCAGACAACCGTAAAACATGCTTCTTATTTTTTATTTTTTATTTTTTGCTGCTGGTGTCGGACGCGGATACTTCCTGAAGAAGCAGTTTAACGACTCGTAAATTGATTGTGTTCAGAGGACGACCAGATTTTTCATTTTATTTTCTTTTTCACGGACCAAGATGAGCTTACGCTCGAAAGTCTGAAATTCCCATACATTTCTAATTTTTATGGGAGATATATTGCGCATGTTTTAGAATAGGCCACACCAAAAAAATTATATTTTTCTTTTTTTTCTATGTAAATTGCTGCGTCACGCTTTAGCGGCCTATGTCGTCGCTTAGCTGGCTAATGTATGCGGCCTGAACCCGAAGAAAGGTTTCTTGATATGTACCTCAGATTGGAGAAACAATATTTCGAATTTTTAAAATGCAGAAAAAATTGATGCTACTGTATTTTCGATTTCGCAATGGTGAAAACGCGTCACTCAACAGTCCGTAAAATGAACGCACTGACTGAATTTGCGGGATTCCCTGCTCTCAAAAATTTGCATACAGATTTTAAACCTGTAAGACTGCGGTTTACGCTTGATTTTCCATATCATGTATACGTAATCGGATGTTAAAATCCCATAAAAGGAAAATTTACTCTAACACACGTCCGCTAATTTAATCCAAGAGCTGGTTTAATTCAGGTTAGTGCGCCAATATGTCATGGCGTTATGCACTAATCTCTTTTAAATAACTTAGTAGAAGTTGAATAGCATAAAGTCTTCCATGACATGAAAACGGCTACTGAGCCTCTATAGTGACAACCTTTTATTCGTACTTCCCCATGGTCCATCCCGTGGAAACATCAACTATAGCCGCGAGGACATATCTTTAAATAATTTTAATTAATGAAAGTATGAGCGTGAAAGTGCTTGCCGAATCGATGTCACAGTAAATTATTCAATCAAAAAAAGCTGCATTCACTTGAAGAATGGAATTTTGAACACGCGTTTATATCCTCAGAAAAATGTTTGGAACGACACTTATAACCCACTCAAAACCAACGCCCAGGTATAAAGACATCTTGAATGAAAAAAAGGATTTTTGATTGTATTAATGTTCTTAATCGTTCTGACAGCGTTAAACAGCCCCTATTTAAGCCATATGGCGATAAATGTAGATGGGATTTCATGCCACAAGAAAACAATTTTGCGTTTTTATCATATTGAAGAAAATCTGTGAATGGTTCCAACGACGTTTTCAATCACTAATTTCGAATATTTTCAGTCCAAAGTTTTAAAAAAATGCAGTAAATCCCTTGTAGTTTGTTTTCTAACTATTAAACTATGCTGGTATGATTCATTTTAAATTTTCAACGGAACTAATCAAGGGATGCTAATACAGTACAGTATATCATAACGGCAAGGTTTAGTCTGATCGATTTGTGCCTTTGAGAAATGATTTGTTGTGCCAATTTATTCCGAGGTACGAATGTGAGGGTTACTTTCATCCTCGCAAATAAACGTGAAATAAGTTCAAAAAAGGTTTGCTTATAGCCAGCAAAAGGAAGTAAAATGCTAAAATTCTTCGTTCTTCGCTAAAAATCCAAATATCCAGAGGTAAACTCAATTCAATCCATCGCCAAAATCTCTAGTATTGTAAGGCAATATTGCTAATATTGACCTTCACAGCGATTCTTTTTTTTTGTTTTTTTTGCCAAGAAAAGAACGATGAAAATCGAGAGACATTGCACAGTTCGCCTCAACAGATTTTATCGGCGAAGGGGAGATAGGAAATCCTGGTAGGTGTGCCAAAAAGATGATGTCTCGAGCCACGAAGAAGGCGGAATAATAAGAAATCGGACAAAACGAGACCTTCACGCCAATTCAGCGAAGCATCATGGCAAAGATAAATATAACCGGTATTAACTCACATTTAACACTCATCGTCTTCAAGTTTCTCAGCCTAATGAATTTCCGCAGCAATTTCTTTCACGATATTCAAGCAACTTCGCTTCACATTGTGGAAGAAAAAAAGAAGTCTGCACCATTTTTTCAGTGACAGTTTATCAAGAGGAGTAATACTTATTGATGGGAAACAGCTGCCAAATGGATGCCCAATTAACCTTGTTCCAAGTAAAATTAGGCAAACTTTTACAACGCATCATGGCTAAATACACATTTTAACATGCAGATACCAGTTGAAAAATTAATTTTCGTTTACTCTTCGCACAGCCACCCAGCATTTTTTTTAATTCGGTCGGATCAAA
The DNA here is from genome assembly GCA_905338405.1 of Notodromas monacha. Classification (NCBI taxonomy): domain Eukaryota; kingdom Metazoa; phylum Arthropoda; class Ostracoda; order Podocopida; family Cyprididae; genus Notodromas; species Notodromas monacha. Next base: position 9,493 of record CAJPEX010000861.1, read on the forward strand.
CTTAAAACCTACCCTCAGAAAATAAATGTTTTTCAACAGTTGAAAGATACTCATAGTCGGAATACGTATCATTTTTCAAAATCATAAACAAGCAATTTGCATGTGAATCTACCAGAACGCACAAGTAATAATATTTCATAAAACTGCGATCAATTTTTTGCTGAATGCTACAGATATATAACTCACTTTCAACACGTTCAATTGCTTCTAAATAATCAGACAAGTCCCTTGATTATAGTTATGTATTAATTACCGCCTCGACCTTATTCTCAGCTAATTTCCGCTAAAAATAAGGTTCTGTCGCACCCTCGAGTACAGAACTTTAGTAAGAACTTTCTTCATTAAATTTCGGACTTGATTTTCAGTCGCAAGACTGCATTGCTCAGAAAAAAATAGCCCACGCTGACAGTCATCAAATGTTTAAAAAAAACACCAACTAAATGTGAGTTGCACTCAGATTTTCCAGGAAAGACGAAGATAGGAGCAGAATATCCGATCGAATAGAGATGGTGTGTATTTTCCCCTAGATGAAGATTTTTCCAAAATATTCCTGACTTCTCTGACGCTAAAAAAAAAACCAAGGAAACTGAGGGCTTCGCTTTTTTTTTTCTCTCTCTCAACGTCACAGTTAAAACTCGGATATCCGATGAATGCTATTTCCATCCCGTCAACCTGGACATGCTGTTATTTGCGTGGAAAGATATTCGAAAAGCGAAACATGCCAGCACACGCGACTGAGGATTGCACAAACTCGACAAGGCCATCGGGAGGGAATTTTGAAATCGAACCGTGCTTCAAACAATCAAACTGCTCAAGAAAACGAGAAGAAGAAGAAGCAGGGAGAAGAAAAAAAGGCAGACATACACCATTATAGAAAAGAGAGAAGGAGGATAAAAACGAAAAGGCTTTCTTCTCCACAGCGACGGGAAACCCCGAGCTAGTAAAACAGAGATCAATTCCGCTCGGAAATGCACTTCAAAAAAAAGCAAAACAAAATATAGCCACGATACGAAATAAGAAGCCTTTAGCTTGATGTTGTCGGGAAAAAAAGGGGGTTCATTACCACCAGGTGAATGAATGTTGGCGCCGAAGCCGTTGATGCTGGCGCATCGGAATGACTCTAAATTGGTCTTTTCTCCAGAGACTTCCCGGTTTGTGCCGCCGCCGCCGCCGCCGTCGTCGTCATCGTCGGCGGCGGCGTTCTAGTGAATTCCTCAGCTCGTTTGCAACCCACTTACTCTGACACCCCTTCACATTCTGTCAATACTGCGGCCCACGTGGCATTGATCAGTGCAGTACTGTAATTCAGTACCACGATTCACTGTCGAGATGAACCCGGGGATGAGTGTGAATTAGGGGCTTGTGCCACGGGAGGGGCGTTCATTTGTGAAATAATTAGCGGAAGATCAGTCGAACGCTATGTTGGACACCTTGTTCATTATTTACATTACAGTACTTGCAATATGTTTTGACGATTATTCGACGGGAATAGAAATAAATTTTACTCGGAATGCAGCATACATCACCTCATTCAAATTGCCTGAGATTTTGGAGAAGTCGAAAGTTTTCTGGAATACATGAGCGATTGAATATCCAAATTTCCAATTCCTGAAAACTACGCTGATTTTATTTTCTGGACATGTGGTTCATTATGGCGTCATCAGTCTCACCAAATATGTAAAGCTCGGAACAGTACAGTATAAGAAGAGGATAAATTCCCACGTGGTCAAATGGCTTTTTATTTTCGGAACTTTACAAATAGATAGCGATGAAATGGTTGCAAGAAAGTTGAAAGTGCCTTCTTTTCTTCCGTCATAAAATGAGGTATTGCAACATAAGAAAAGTTTGTCTGATGAAAAATTCCACGGAACCTCAAATTATGTTCTAACTACTGGGTGCCTTCAGCATAAAAGAGATGCACCCAAAAATTCTTATGCAGTACAGTAGTTTCAACTTTCAAGGAAAAAAAGTTTTACATCAGCTGCACATAAAATTGTGGGTTAAATTTTGTTTATAAAATTAATGCGAAGATAATTTTTTATTTATTCACCTTATTTGCAAGATGAGCGGCAAAATTTTGGGAGAGAAGCTTTTTAAAATTAAAATTTTGCAGGGGTTATACAGTACTTCTGAAGTGAAAATAATCCCCTGGGACTCAGATGCACATATTTTGTAAGCAATAATTCGGAATAAAATACTGAAATCTTACTATAAAAAAATTAGCCTCATTCCTGAAGTGCTTTTGTTCGTACTTCAGTTTAAAACAAATCCCAAAAAAAAAAAAAAAATGCACAACAACATTCTAAAAAATTGCAGAATACTTTTCGCCCAAGTGCGACACACACCCTTCTTTCTTGGAATTTGTTTTTTAAAAAAACATGTTCGTGAGACACTTGAGTAAATACTGTACATGCAATAAACCCAGAAAATTAATGCTTCCAAAATGTCCTTTCTCAGATGAATTTCAGCGAAGCATTATTTTCTGCAATTCGTCAGTTATGCAAAGATTGAATTGACAGTGAGAGAAATGATTTCGTTTACTACGATCGAGAAAGTAAATATTGCTGATGTAAATACAGCACTGTCAATTCCCAGCGTAAATATTGTACTGTATCGACAGAAGCAGCAGCAGCAGCAGCGCCACCATAACACCACCACCACCACTACCACCACCTTCGCCGCCGCCACCGAAAAGGGGGGGTTGCAAAACACTACTCCGGTCGCCGCCGCGGTATTGCAGCACGCAGTCATTTGTACGCGTGCGACGGCGGCGGCGGCGGCGGCGGCGGGGAAGGGGGATATTACGCAGTCATGACCCCCGCAAGGACGTTCATCGCTTCGTCGGCGCACACTTCCTCGTTGGGGAACCCGGGTTCCACTTCCGCTTGCTTCGCCCCGGCCCATCATCAACGCCCGCCCTCTCATCATTCCGACGCCCCGTTTTTCCCAGCATCTCTTCCCCTATTTTATTTCCCTTTTTTTATTTTATTCATCTCGACCTGTCTTCCACTTTCCCCTGCTTTTGACTCCACTCAATATCTTCTCGGGCTAGGTTTCCAACTCCCGCATCTGGCCGTAAATTCCACCGCTTGTTGCGAGATGGCGAGGAAACAGAAAAATCGCAGTACAGTAGTACACACTACAGTTTTGGAAAAGTGTTACTTCTTCGATACTTCCATAACTTACGCCGGAATATGGGCTGTGAAACACAAATCTGATTTTTTACAAGCTTCAGAAAATTAGCAATAATGAGTAATATTTGCGCCAAGAAAAAAATAGAAATCGTCTAAAAAAAATCCGTGATACGGGTGAATGAACGGATCCCCTTTTTTTCGCTGAAACACACTAACGGACGATCGAACGTGACACAATTTAATACCCTATGATTATTCCAAGGGCCTCATTTCTTCAAGTTTCAGAAAGCAATACTGTGCATTATCCAGACGCTTCCAAATCAACCATGCAGTATTTTCTTTTTAAACCTACACTCCTTCTGAAGTGATATTCGGCACCATATAGGGAAGAAAAATTCGTATTGTAATGAAAGAAATGTTGTAGAGTCAATTCCCGGTATTTTTTCCACCTGAGCTTTTTTTTATGTGAAAATTCAATTCAAGCGGGGGAAATGAGGCGTTTCAAATTAAAATTATGTGGGCCGCCACGTTTCCCCCGTAATTATACAAGTCAATATACAGACATAGAAAAAAGTACCGGATGAAGAATGTTGGTTTTAAAATCCCCGTGAAGAAAATCTCCATCCGTTTAGTTTCACTATAAAGAATAAATGAAGTACGATCGTAATGAATCCAGTTTGTGACTCATAGTGCATGGATCAAGGATTTTTAACAGAATTTCCGAAGAGCAGGTAAAATTAAAGGATTTTTATCTAGAACCTAAGATATCAAATGAACTTGCTCAAATTGAGCGCATTATTTGTTGAAAAACGAAACAGTTTAAATTTTCATCTCGAAGAAGGTCTTCAATTGCTGGAGTTAAGGTCGATTTCGTACAAAGTGTTTCTGTCTTTCGAAAATCTAGACCTTGCATTCGGGCTCAATTGGATTAATTTCTCCGCCATAAAATTCAGGCAGCCCAAATAATTTCGTGAAAAAAACCCAACATAACGAATGATCTTCTCGGTCAATATTTTACCTTGCATGTCATTAGCAGTAGGCACTTATCTCTTAGAATAACTTCCGGCATATACCGCAATTTCAAAATTTTTTTAAAGACAAATGTGCTTCTTTCTTATTCTAAGGTAGTAGTCCTTCCTGATCCTGCTGGAACTTTGTACGTAAATAAGGTAACTGACATTACTAAGTGGATGACGATCGACGGCCGTAATCCCCTGGTCCTTTTTACCGTCTTTATAGGATGCAGATTTTAGCGTGAGTAATTGATTTTTACTACCGTCCTGTCAGAGCCTTTTATACTCCCCCTGATTATCTTCATCGAGTCTGTACATATTAATCGACCGTGCAGCTCATTTTATACTTCAGGTGCAAGATTCTGACGAAGATTTTTTTTCTTCCATAAATTATCCACTTTGGTGTCATGCAAATCGTGACTTTCTCATGACTGTTGGCATATTGACCTTCAACAATCGAAGTGAACTCAAATTTTGCATTCAGGATAATAATTCACGATTATCCGTTTTCCGTAATTGACAAGCATTCAGCAACCAGATTTCCGGAGAAAAAAAATTGATTTATGTATATTTAATCCGGAATCCATCAGCAGTGCCAAGAAGAGCAAAAATATTCTCATTAGAACATGAGAAAAGTCACACAAAAATGAAATGTTCCAGAACGCTAGCGTAATCGCGTTCACGAACTTCACGAAAATCAACACTAATGTAGGTAGAAATTTCACAACGTGTTTTATGTTCGAGTGCCAAAAAAAAAAAAGTGGCCTCTGAAGTATTTGCGCAATTCAGAAGTGCACTCGGTCATGCCAGCAGTGGATGGCGAAGTCTGGTGCAAGACGCCTTTACGTCAGGGAACTTTTATTTTCGTGTGTCTATACGATGGAATTATTTTTAAGCATCCGCAGTAAGTCGAATAATGGAGTACAGTATTATATTGCAGTCTCGAGGGCGAGGGAGAGAAAATCGGAGCCCAGGTCACGCCAAAATCAAATCTCTGCACGGGTTTCTCCGCTTACCCAGTAAACGTAACCCCGTTCACGCCGGGCCGTTATGAAATAGTCCGGAATCTCGGGGCGAAACTTTCTGGGTCACGAGGTTTCGAGGAAATCGGACGCATGCGTGACGCCGAGATTTAAAAGCGTGGGTCAGGAAATACAAAATATGCAATAATCGAGGAAATGGAAAGCTTTACAATCGCCAGCAGGGCTGCACTGAAACTTTATGTTTTTTTTTTATGCTTATACAGAACCAACGCACTTTTTCCATTTTCAAAATCGCATTTCATCACGCTCAACTTTAAAAAAACCAATCATGGGTTCTGTCCCGTCAAACAACACACAGTATCCACACATTAATTTTTACAAGTTTCAAAACAGTTCTAGAGGAATAACAGCCCACGACAGACATAAGAAAGTAATTTTTTTTCCGCGTTCAAGATCGTATTTCATAAGGCTCAACTTGGAACCAATCACGGGTTCTGCCCCGTCAAATAACTCCTAAATTCCACGCATAATTTTTATAAATTTTAGAACAGCTCTGGAGGAATGAAAGCTCACGAGTAACACGGCAGGCAATGAAATAAAAAGCTTCGCAATAGTAAGAGTTGGCACGACACTTTAAAATTACTTTCGCATAAAATTTCCGCAGTACAATCAAAATTTAATTATTGTACACTCATCAATTTTTGAAGTAATCATGAGTTCAGTCCCGTCAAATATTGAGTCACAAAAGCGACGGCTTTGCTTAAAAATGCAACAGGATTAGCATAAAGATTTCTGAAGTCGCCAAACGAATGAAAGCGATGTTGAAGGAGAGATAAATCTTCGCAATTGACAAGGCTGTGCAGAAACCTCATTTAAAATACTCAATTCAACACTATTTTCCCGACGTTATTGTACTGATTTACTTCGCTCATTCTTCGAGCGAATCTCAGATAAAGTCACAAATTAATTATCCGTAAAATAGGGGTGAGCTAGTTTTTACTTTACGAGGCTTATTGAAGACAGTCTTAAAATGCATGTAACGTGTCTTTATGCTATCACTAATGTTATCAGTTTCTTTCGATTTCGAAAAGTTATCATTCTTTTTTGAAATATTCGCTCACTTCAGCTCAAACTTTGCTAGGGATTTGAGCTACATTTGAAAATAAATAGAGCTATATAAATGATTGATCACAAATTTAAAAAAAAAGGTTTGGCATTAGTCGGGGCTGATAAAAAATTCGCTAAGATATCGAACCTTCTTTTTTTTCTATGCTCGTGCTACATATTCCACATGTTTATTGAGCAATGCAGGAAATCAATCAGCTCATTTGAACATTGAAATCCAGCAGCCAGAGCTGAGTCGAGTTACAGCTTAAGGCGTTCTGAAGGCTCACTAAATTTTCTCTAACGCTCAGAAGAGTACTTAATAAACGTAAAGCTGTCCTTCATGGGCTCGAAGCGCTATTAATTCTGCAGTAGTCACCTTGTAAAGCTGACGAACAACGGAATCGCATTTCAACATCATCATGACATTGCCTTGTGCAACTGCTGAAGGGATTCGAAGAATTCTGGAACCTGTTTCAATCCGGTTACCACAGGAATTTATCTGTTGAAAAAGTACGTTGATCTATTTTTTTTTTAACTTCATTATCCATCAATTAAGAATGATATTGTGAAAAACGATGACGATGGAACACAGAAAAGCGTAAGCCATGATGATGCGTTTCATCATGAATAACTGCACTTGAAAATGTCGTCTGTGCAAGCTTTAAAATGTGCCAAAAAAAAGTTGAATTTCTGAATAAACCAATGGAGGATTCGACTTCTTCCCAAGCAGCAACAGTTGAAAAACTAAAAAAAAAAAAAAAACCAAGCGCAAGAAGCGAACCGAACAATAAAAAAAATCACCTCATCCACCCTTCAAAGAAGCGATGCTGAAAATAAATGTCTGGAAAATAATTTCTACACTTCCGGTTCACAGTTACTCTAGAAAATGACATGGAGAAAAAAAAAGAAATTCAAACTGAATTCACGCTATTCACACAAGCTTTTCGAACTTGAAAGTTCATTTTTCACTCGAAAAATTGACAAGATCGCGAGTTGAAATTTCGGGCATTCATGGTCTTGGAAACATTTCTACAGTATTTGAAAGCTTCGAATAAAATTGTTCTGATAATTCGTGAGATAACATATATTTCTGTCATTTCTAGTTAAATGAAATGGGATCTGGTCGTTTGCCAAAATTCTGATGGTACCCCTTCTTCTCACGTCATCGCCAACTTTAAGCTTAGGTGTTCATTCGAAATTAACAACAGTTTTTAAGATGGTTCTTTTTACGTTAAGGTGTTTTAAGCTGCGTAGCAGGCTTTAATGACTTGTTTTTGTCCGCCGTAAAAGCTGCCAACGGAAAGCGCACGCCAAATTCGGATATGAATAAATCCGTCCGTCCATCACAAACGCAACCTAATCTTCGTGTTTTCTATTAATGAATTCAAACCTTTTGCTGATGTGTCATGTTGACAACAACAACAACAACAAATGGAGTGATGCCACAGGATGAAACATGCCACATCTCAAGAAAAAAGGGGGGGGGGGCAGGTAAAGAGATAATTGCACGAGGGCGCGCAAATGATGAGGCAATCATCGTCCGTTCCGGAGCCGCGCAGAAAAGAGCCTCAAGGCCACTCGTTCGTACTTTCCACGCGCAAAATCGCATTGCGAAAAAAAAATTAAAATGAATAAATAAATAAGCGCGTGAGCCGAAAGAAAATGAATTATTTGTTTCATATATAACGAACAAGGCGGGGAGAGAGTTCATCGCCTTCGCTTCGCAACAAAATGCAGTGAGTTCGTCGATAATTATTGGATCATTTCTGCCCAGGCCCCGGGTCTCGGCCACAATTAAAAGTTTCCGTCGATACACGCCGGGATTACGTCAATTGCATCGCCATCTTTCATCCAAATTTGTTCACAGGCCGTGCAAAATTCCTTTTCTCTCGGTTTTGCATCACGCGTTGCATTTCATTGGCCAATATTTGCATAACGCAACTGCGAGCGGCTGATGATTGCACGAAACGCAGTCACGCTAAATTAAGACGCTTTATTCAAATAATGACTGGATGACTAATTCACTATAAACCAAAAAACACAAGAGTACAGTACAACATTCCATTATGGGAAAAAATGGGATAACTCCAAAGCGAAAACAAAATAAAAGCATAGGTACATTTTAGGCCACAACATGCGCGATTTTGGTTTGAGTCAACCTGCTCAAGTTTCAATGGAAATCAAAATTAAAGGGAATATTCCAATGTCTTTCATTCCATTGAAATTATAAGCATGTACAGTTCTGTACTAGTATTACTTCTTGGAGAAATTGTTCATCAAAAAATTTTTTTCCACTTGCTTTTGTTTGAGGATTAGTCAGTTTCATCTTTTCAAGGATGGTTCTAGGTTAACGCGCTTTGAAATAATTTGCAAGCAGTCAGTTGGGAAATTCTTTCCATGACGTCGAATTATTTACAGTATTTTATATTGAAATTTATATTCATTGCAGTTTTATTCAGTTGTCCCTACTCTTCATTTGGCCACAGATTGCTCATCGAAAGATGGAAATTCCTGCAGTGGAGGAATTCAATTTTAATGTCAATCGTAGGATCTACTATACTAGGTAACTAAGTTCACTGATTTTTCATGGAAGCATATTAGAAAAATTAACAGATTCCCACATTTTATTTTGCCCACCTGTTGAGTTAGTCAATTTTAGACTCCGGATCTTACACACTTCTAAAAAAAATCGGAAATGATGGTAAACAAATTTGATTATTGTCCCACGCTTCAGAGCTCTTCATCCAGTTTGACCTGACTTTTGTTTAAATACTTTTTTGCAGAACGCTTCGAAAAGTTCGTCTCATTTCATGAATCAAAAATGTTGGCATTTAAAAAGTTCAATCTTAGTACAGCTCTTGGATCATGGAATAGGTTATAAAATTATCTCCACGGAATTAACGAGGGATGGCTTTTTGTGGGCGTTGATTTTCCCGAGGCCAGAAAATATAACTGACGGGCAATTTGGAAAGTGAGACTCGAGAGAAAAATTTTTGAAATGATTCCCTCCAGTGGGGTATTCATTCAATTCATCTTTTTTCCCACACACACACACAGCAGGGTGAAAGCCGTCCCCTGAGGTACACGCATCTGGCTTATTTATTTTATTTATTGTGTCTTCAAGCAACAAAGTGAGCGGCAAACTTTTTTTTTTTTTTTTACAAAGTGCACGTCAGGAATTTTTGCTGTGAATGCTTCGTTTTTTCCCCTCGTTGTTTTTTGAATGATCGTCGCAAATGAATTTTATCCTGATATAAGGAAAAATATATTGCGTGAGAGCTGACAGAAAATTTCTCCTTGGGTCTTCTCGTGAGACAACACCGTGACGCAACGCCTTGTTTCTTCTTGTCGTTTTTTTTTTCTCCGTCTTCTTCTCATCGTCCTGAATGTGCTTGGCAACAGAAAAAATCCTCTGTATTTTCTTTTGCCTTTTTTTTCCACGGTGAATAACAAGTGAATGCGGTAACTTTTTCTGCTTGCTTATTTTTCGTTGTTCCTTTTTGCGGTTCACGAGGTTTCGTGCGACAACTCATCAGAAACGCTAATTTTTCCGGCAACTCGCCGAAACTCAATCAGCATTCACGCGAAATTCACCCGATAATTTTTACGGTGAAAGTTCAGAATTATCGCAGGTGGTTTTTTCATGTTATATAGCGGGGGGAAAATCGCCTGCAGCCCCTTTTAATGCTGCAATGAATGAGCATATATATATATTTTAAAAATAATTTCTCTCTCGTTTTCTCCGATATTAAATAGCTTTTCAAGTACCGAAGATTGATAAAATACACACTCTTCGAATCAGGAAGGATGAATTATGGAAGAAAATTTTAAATTTGATACGCATTCAACCGATCAAAAGTTACACATACGTATTCATTACCTTAAGTATTCAACGACGCGAAGAAAGGTTCGTTCTAATTCGTTTCCTAATACCGATGACCACGTGAAAAATTAAAACAATTTTCTTTAAATACTGTACTAAAATCCGACCAAACGGCTTGACCACGCAAATTTATTCTTTCATTTAATTGACACGATATTCATGAGTAATAAGAAACAGCTGATTAGACGAATAGTATAATTAAAACAGACTCGATCTGAATACTTTTTTCCCGCGTGCTTCCACGTGGGATCTGTTGAAACGTTTCCAACTCGCAATTTCTGAGTTGATTCGGGCTTAATTGCGAGAACTTTCACATATTTTTCGTACCAATGGCGATTGGGCTTCCAGAAAAAATCGTGCTCCCGAGTGTGATAATTAGAATGTCGGAGAAACATTTCCTTTATTGCGGCACGGTTCAAATGTCCGCAAGTAATGCGTGAGCCGCCAATCACGTGTGCCCCCGGATTTCGTGACGTTTCGCAAAAGATGGATTATGAGAAACAGCCTGGTAGAACCTCCATTAGGTCAAATCAAAGAGAGTCAGCACCTCTATACTCAAGGACGAAGAGAAAATAAAAATCTTCAAGGAAATCTGAAAAAAAGGAGGAGGAAAGACCTGAGGTGCGGACAAAGTAGTCGTCACATGTGCAAGCAGCTGTTATACGTTCTGCAAGGGACCGTTACAAATTTCTGGCGTGTATCAGCATGTTACTTGAAGTTCCCTGTGGATTATTATTCAAGCCACGAACACTTGGCACGTAGAAATGAAGGGTATCAATATTTTGCCCAACGCCTCTTCGTCATTTCGGAGGTTTATCGAAGAAGAAAAAAAGTCAAAACTTGACTCACGCGGGAAAGTTATGAAAATGGCCTCTTAAAAAATAATTTGCTGCAAGAAAAAATATTCTTTTGAATTTTCGACAGTTATTTGATGAGTCTGTCATTCATAAATGTTGGAAGAGTGCAAGTCGACGATGAAAGTTTTTCAAAGAAAATATCGATGAACCAACATTTCGAGGATTTTTTTTTTTGCTTCTCAGTATTAGCCATAATATCAAAGGAAATTGATTAATGTGACGCTTCGAGTGCTTGATAAACTCGGGGAAACGACTTTTTTTTGCATGAAAAACCTTCTTTAGAGGTTGTCCTCAAAAACAACGATTTCCGATCGTAAGGAATCCAAATCGCAGCTTGATGTTGAATTCTAAAAACCAATGCGACTTTCGTGAAATTGCAAGCTGGCGTTAATTCTTCCAGACTTTTTTTTCAGGTCAAGGTTGGTCAGCTAACATTTCGATGAATGCGTCGAAAAACGTTTTGACATTATCTTTCGTTCTTGTTTAAGCTGAACTTGAGTTTTCTCTTGCACAACACAACAAGCAATTGATTGTTTTCTCCCGCAATTTCTCTCCTAAAAACCGGATAATTTTTTTTGAAAAGAAAATGGTAGGTTCGCCGACACGAGAAACTACCACAGAATGACCCAAGAAACTACTGTACACGTATTTATTGAAGAAATCAAGATTTGGACGTGGCTGATCAAATTTGCATTCGGACAATCCAAATAATCAGAGCTGTAAAGAATTGACGGGATCGCCATACGTGTACGAATAATTTATTCGCTTTAAAAATTGCAAAGCAAAGGCTACAATAATTATAAGAATCTTAAAACAAACTTGTAAACTTTTCCATTCATGAGAAAGGCACAAAACACCACGTAATTTCATCTTGAGTAACTTAACTTTCGCCTGATCGAGTTTATGACCAGTGAAATTTTGGAAAAGGTGGTACGTGAGGTTATTTATAATTTGTTATCTCTGAATACTAATTTCTAAAATAATGTAAACGAATAAAATAATCTCAGTGGTTTCACAATAACCAGGCATCCAATTCATTGTTCCATCCTATGATGATGTTTTTCATCAAGAGGTAAAAAAATGAAAATTAACCCTTGCTCTTTGAAAAATGCAAAATTCATTTAGGTTTTCAGTTGTTGCAAAAAAAAAATTAATCGTTGACATTTTTTTTACAAAATTACACAAGATGCATTGGAAAGTTTGTAAACAACAAACAATTCTACTATTTTTTTGCCTGGCCTGAAGAACTTTTGACAGCTCAAGACATGTGTGGAGAACTCTCACTGTAACTGGAAAGTTTTCCCCTATCGTGCAGTAAATCTAAGAAAAAATTTAAAAATCCCAGAAAATTTCAGAACCTTACATTGGCATGGGTTACAACATATTTAAAATTTCTTTTGCAGTGGTAACTACTGTATAATTAACCAAGGCCTATCAGAAGTGGGAAAACCTTTGTGCAGTATATGCAGTAAAGCTGTTGAAAAAATTACCTGCTCAGCCATCGAAAAGATGACAACAACAACAAAACTCCATTGCAAAGAGAATTTCATTATAGAGAACCCATATACAACATGGGGAGACAACCCTTTGGGACAAAAAAAAAAAAAATTCATTTTACAGAAAGAAAAAAAAAACCGTTGTAGACAATATTACCGTTGTAAAGAGAGTCCGAACAGCAGCATAGGAACGTATGGCACTCGCATGTTTGCAATAAAGTTTATGATGCCCCCCCCCCCCCATTCGCAACTGCGGAATCCGCTGCTGCGTTGGCATCGTGATTCGATTACGCCACACACGCGCCACAGGCAGGAAGCAGCCGCGACTAACGAGGGAAGCACCGGAAACAAGCGGGGTCCCCCCCCCCCTCGGTCGGAAGCCAGGAAGGAACACGATCGAGTGAAAGAAACACGGGCACAAACGCAGAAGAAAACGAGGCGGAACAACAATATCGAATTTATAAAAAATAAATAAAAATAAAAAAGGTGAACCCCAGCTGGTCGCAGAGAGAGAGAGAGAAGGAGCAGAGGAATGGAGAACGAAGGATATAAGGAGGAGAAGTAACAATAGTTGTATAGTAGTAGTAGTATAGAGGAGAGAACCCGACTTCCTGCTGGCGGTGAAAGGGGACCCGATGCGTCGCTCGTCGTCGTGGGGAAACGGATCCGTTGCTCAATCCGAACCCGGCATTTTTTTGCCAGCTGAGTAGCCCCAGGACCAGCTGGTCTCCGCTCTTTAAAACGAAGCTGGCGAAGGAAATTATGCGCCTCGACCTCTTGGTGCCCCAACGATGCAAGATACATATCCGCTGACTTGGAAATAACAGCTCTCAACACCTTGATATCTTCCACAACCCCCCCCCCCCCCCCCCCCCACATAAACAGAAAAACAAATCCGGTTCTTTTTCCCCCATCACTATTCCAGCTTGCTTGCTACCTTGAACTAAAATTCCCTTACTTGTTCTTGGCTATATTGGGAGATCTTCGGTCAAGTGTAACCCCTGTGGTCCTGACTCCTGACTAATTTTCTGCGCAATAGGGTCTTTCTGAAGCCAATTTTTGCCTATAGTTTGACAGACTCCAGGAAGAGTGAGTAATTCCTTCACGAAGATTGCTAGGGGAAATGCCACTGCCAGAACAGAATCCATTTTCCAGACAAGGACGTATATACTGTATTTAATTTTTGGCTTTGTTCCCAGCATTTATCTAAAATTTTGTGCAGCTGCACTTGAACCTCTTCAAGTCAAAATTGAAAGAGACTCCAATAAATCAACGAAGGGAGTTCCTGAGTTATGGAATTACAATATGCCTGATTTATTCAGGTTAACCAATTGAAACATGTATCCGGCTGAATTAAGTTATCAAATCCCTTCTCGAAAGCATTAAGATACGAAGTTTCCGATATTCTGGATTAGGTGTTTTAAATTTTACATTACACAATTCATTGACTTTTTAAACGACATTGCTAATTTACACATTCGCAATTCCAACAAGAAAATATCAAGTCCATTACCTTAGTCATAACTGCATCAACTCGATTGCCATGAAGCACTTGCACTGTCTTTTTCAAAGAATTGCTTCAGTTGAAATGCGATTTCAATTTGAATAAATAAACTTTCACCAAATTATTTGGAGGAAATTTGGATCATCATTTGCGGAGTGGTAAAGTTGGTTGAAAGACTTTGTTATACAGTACAGTACTTGATTTTAATACTGAAATCCGAATTTTGATACTGAATGTCTGTATATACAGAACCTAATTTCAATGCATGTAAAGTTTGGAGTCAGTTTCGTCGCTATAGGTATGTTTTACACATTCATCGAACTTTTATTTTTACTTCTATACTCGAACGAATGAAGTGCATTGCTTCTTTCCGTCATTATTTTCCTCACCAGAAAACGCCCATATCCAATTATTTATTGGAAAAAGGTGCAATGATTGAATTCAAGTGTGTGTGAATAAACTCATCACACTTTAATTCATTTTATTTTTTTAAATTTAAATCCACGCAAAAGTATATTCAATAGTTCAGTTGACTCGCTGTGCTGAAATTTCGTTTTTGGGGAAACCACACATTTTTTCAGCAAGATTTCCGCAGCATATCGCAACACGCTTCCAGAGGATCAGAGCAGAAAGCAATACGTACGAAAAGTCGGGATTTTCCGTTATCTGCAGTTTGTGGGATGAAAGAGGAAACCACACATTTTTTCAGCAAGATTTCCGCAGCATATCGCAACACGCTTCCAGAGGATCAGAGCAGAAAGCAATACGTACGAAAAGTCGGGATTTTCCGTTATCTGCAGTTTGTGGGATGAAAGTATCAAGTTTATCGCCTCAACAATTTGCGAAAAGCGTAGGAAAATTGTACCGATAAAGCCATACACGGAAGAAAGTTTGGGTAAAAGCTAGTGCTGCTATTTGCCCCCCTCTAAAAATTGGCCTTTACGACTTGATGCCTATCAAGTCCTCGAAGAATTTTCAAGCATTCTTCTGCGAAAAGAAAAAAAATAAAGGAGCAAAAATTAGTGAAACATGATTTTGAGCGAATATTGGGATGTAAACTGTCATCCGTGTGCTTTTCAGGCCTTTCTAAATTCGCGAAAATTGAAGCAAAAGCCTCGATCTTTCTCTCGCTCATTCAGACCGTCAGCTGTTGTCGGGTGAAAAAAGAAAATCTCTCGTTGAACGATGCCGCAAATTACACCATGGACGAGAAAATCGCGCAATCAGGATCACGCTCAAATTATCCCCGACTCCGGAGAGCAGCACGACGTTGCTATACGAAGTCGCACACAAATTCGAAGCTCCTCGAACAACCGCTGTTTCGCAATTCCTGTTGTTTTTTTTTTTTTTGCTCAGCAGTTGGATCATTTTTTTTTACACGTTTTGAACTCAAGAAGCGGTAAATAACGACGAAGCAGTCCCAGAGCGTATTTTCTTTGAAGTTCAAGAGTGCCCATCATGGAGTACCAGAAACCCGAAAATACTTACGCTTCAACTCAAAAAAACGTTTTGCAACGGGTTCCGAGCTACCAAGACAGGGTATCACATGAACGGCATTTCATTTCAACTTTGTTTTCCCCCCGGAGGTGAATTGAGTTGTAATACGCAATGAAGTCGTATATGCAAACATTAAAGAGCAGGTTGTGCAAACTCGTTCTCGCGTGACGAGAAAGTTCCCTATTCTGTGATTGAACGATTGCTCTCTTCTCTCAAGATGCATTTATTTGGAGTACTTCAAAGGGTACTTGATGCATGTAGGCTTGCTCAAGGCACTAAGTCGAATGAGTTTCTATAAATTATCTACTTCATTCTTCTTGACTCGTGATGTGGACAGTGAAAGCTAACCATTTTTTTTTAATCAAGAAAAAATTCCCGATAGTTAGAAAACCATTAGTAAAGCAAAACATATATGTAAAAATAAGCACATCTTTGCTTCTAGTACCTTAGAAGCGTTCGAAATGTATTCAGCGGCTCTTAACAGTAGATTAAAATATGGCTCATAATTATGGCAGATTCGTAGAGGAGAACGAATGTAAGCAAACTTTTCAGAATCTTTTTACTTTCCGACATGTTAACTGAAGGATGCAGCGAAGGAACACCAAAATATTCAGATTTATGATGGAAATGAATACAGTAGCTTTAAGAAGTTTCCAAATTCATTTTATGCATCATCCACTTCTGTAGGCAAAACATGATTCAAGACACGCATTTCTCACACGAAAAATTCGAGGATCCGGTGATTTTCTTAAATTTGCATCGTAATACAGGAATCTCTGCTCATGTTTCACAAGCGTAAGAATTGAGCAATCAAAAAATATCTGAAATTCATGTTTCTCATTTTACAATCTTTCCAAAAAAAAGATGATCGCCAGGAATTTAAAACTGGCTCTTCCTTTCCCAACAAATTTATAATCTTTATTCAAAAACCTGTTACTTCATTTAGTTCAGAAATTATCTCCCCGATTGAGATGATCTTATGTGTTTAACGGTTTGGATAATCCTCGGAAGGTTATATACTGTACATTGACTTTCAATCACTTTTTTAAAAAATCAGAAGGACAGAAAACACTGCAGAAAGAAAAACAAATTTAGCGCCACCTGTTCTCCCGACCAATAAGGAATTCTTGGAATCCCTCGAAATTATTCAGGAAGTGTTCGCGAGCGACACATACTCTTTCAAGAACAACCAGCAGGATTCCAATCATAAAATTCTAAAAATCTCCGACGTCCCAGGTTAATCAAGACCTTGAAAAGTATAAATTGATCTGAATATAAACTCAGGAAATTCAATCAAGAGCTGAAGGTGTTGTGTCCTTCGAAGAGCAGGAAGGAACGATTTTCGTATTTTACGCTAAGCATCTGCGGAACGGGGAAAATTTTTGAAAATTGAATTGCGATTCGACAAGCTTCACACGACACTTTGCTCACACAGCATCTTTGCAGCAATACAATTTACGTCAAAAGAAAACCAGTCACGTGATAATGTGAGGCAACTCACATTGTGTAAATCAGGGAATTTACCAAATAATTCGACTCGCATGTTGAGCTTAAACGCGGTAGAATCGAGACATAATTCTGCTGCCGCGTAAAATAACTTTCTGCCCGCCAAAAGGAGAAAAATCTCAATGCACACGAGGGGATATAAAAACATTTTGCATTGCTAAAATAAAAATAAATTACATCTTCGAAAAATATTGTGGAGTAGATAAAGATTCCTAAATTTGACATAATCAATCGAGTGCGTTCAATGCACACTATTGTGTTACCTTGCATCAATTTTTGAAAAATGTAAGTGAAAAGCTGCAAAACGCTGCGAAAGAATGATTCCCATAAAGAAGGGATCTTTTTTTTTTTTACAAGATGTTGGTTACATTTTTATAGCTTTCGTCACAGAGTATTGTCGACGATTTCGACAAATCCGGTACACTGAATTGAAAATTTCCCAAGTTTATCGTCACAGTATCCTTTGTCATTCCTGGACAAATGCCCCCGAATGCCGGATTTCATCAGACAAAGAGAAATCAAATATTTCGCCTGCCACTCTTGAAATTTCACGCTAAGCAACGGACACAATGTCCAGATTTCAAAACCAACTTTTGATTTCAGAACGGATTTCTATTCGTATCGAAAATATATGGAAATTGAACTCACCTCATGCGGTTGGATGAAATGGGTTTGATGATTGGTGACAGTAGGATCAGGAAAACCACGATTCAAAATTTCGTATTGTCACAAACGCGCCGAACGGGGTTCCAGCTATTTTTCCTTCAAGGAAAGAGTAAACGTATTCGGATCATTGCGAAAGTTCGATGCATACAAATTGATTAAAAACAAAAAAATCAGCACACCCAAAAAAAAAAAAAAAAAGAGAACAGTTTCACGTGACCATGAGACACATTTTTTTTTTTCCGCAGCACAATTGTACCACGAATTCGGGGAGTAGGGAAAGATTGGGTCCGTCTACCACGCATTTGCAAGTCATTCCGCGATTTCTTCACCTCAGTCGATGCAGGGGAATGAAAAGGAATCTGCCGCCGATTTTACTGCAAAGGGGCTGACCTTGCTTGAACTCAGCCAAGGCCAGCGTGGCCCAAATCAACGAGCCATACCTGGGACTGTTCTTCTTCCCAAGGTTTTCGTCTTTCATACCAAGCGTTCATTGTTGGCGCACTTTTGAGATTAGCCTTCCATTCATACTTGTTTACGGTCTCGTGGTACAGTCGAGCGCATCCTAATGTCCACGAAAATAAACGCGAGAAACGTTTACGAGTGAAAAATAATTCTAGCTCAAGAAGCATCTAGAGGTTCTCTTATGAAACGACTCTGACAAGTTTGACCGTTCTAATAATTTCACCCCTAAAAATATGTCATCCACATAATTACCGTATTTACTTGAGTACCGGGTGCCCTTTGAGTAAGCCTCTCAACCCCGATTTTTCTGCAAGAAATTCGTTGAAAAACCTATCCCTGTATGACACCACCCTTTTTTTTTTTTTTGTGTGTGCAGAAAATCAAGAATTTTGGGATTTTTCCCATTAAACATGTTTCCCCTAGTACCCCATGCACCCTATTTTTCCATTGCAATTTCCGGAGAAAAGGTGCATGTGATACTTGAGTGAATATGGTACTACTGAGTTGATATCAAGTGCCATTGTTGCCCAACCTTCTTGGGCAAATGGACCAGCGAAATTCCATAAAATTTCTGTAGACCAGCAAAATTTCATAATATTTTTGGAGACTCAAGAAATTTTTTTTCAAAGACAGATATCTAAAAGTTTCTGTTTTTTGAAAAAAGTAAGTAAAAAACCAGTGAAGTAGCTGTATTGGAATGCATTAAAGAATTGGAAAGGTTGGCTTGAAGAAAGGTATCTTAGAATGAAAAATAAAATAATGTATTTCAGCAGGTAAACATTTCTCTGAAGTTTTATTTAGGAGGAAAGCCAACTCTTATTTTCCATCAGATAATTTCAGCTATAATTGTTTTCTTGAAAATTCAAATGAAGATAACAGACTTCATTTCAACTGCATACAAATTATTATGATGAAGAAAATTTCCTGCGGACTGGCAAAAAACTTCTGCAGACCAGCACTGGTCTGCAGACCACAGGTTGGGGAAAACTGTATAAAC
Organism: Notodromas monacha; assembly: GCA_905338405.1. Lineage (NCBI taxonomy): Eukaryota > Metazoa > Arthropoda > Ostracoda > Podocopida > Cyprididae > Notodromas > Notodromas monacha. The sequence continues at coordinate 28,598 of CAJPEX010000861.1, forward strand.
TCATCAAACTGCTTCTCCAAAAAAATAAACATTTGTCAAAAAGTCTGTTTTTTGGGATAACTTGGAAACTGCTTAAAACAAGTACTCGTTTGCTATTTTTCTGCTTTCACTATGGGCAAATTTGGAAGGGATATTTCAGGAAGCGCTCTTCAGCCGAAGTCTGCACAAAATTCAGCACACCTCATCTATTGCATCTGACTTTTTTTTTAGCAATGCATTTCTATGCTTTTCATTCAAAGAAGCAACCAATTTTCTAATTAATCGATTTTACATAGAATTGCGTAAAACTATCGGCTCCTTTTTCCTCTGTATTTTCCGGATGTGCTATTGTGACGTTTGAGAGTCATATTTTTAAAATGTAAATGATTCGATTTGAAATGCACAATTGGCTCAAAGCCATCATTTTACACGAACTCGAGAGGAACATTTTCGAAACTTAGGTCCTGTGAACACACAGCAATGGATTCCAAAGCTGTGATTTGGGGCTGTTTCAACAGTGGAATCCAATCATGTCTTCGATCTCCTTCACAGAGAAAAAGATGGTCTTCAATAAGGCGATAAATCCTTCGTAATTCTGACCATTAAACATGACCAGACCTGTGATGAAGACAACGGTGAGGAAATTTCTGGGAAGACATTTTTTCTTTCGAAAAACCTGTCAATGATTCCGTTACACAATAAGTAACAACAATTCTTGAACCCTGACGCGCTTTATATGTTATCTACTGTGAAAAACACCGAAATTGACGCAATTAAATTTTGTTTACAGTCAAAATCGTCGGATAATTGGCTCTTCAGAGCCACGCAACTGCCTTTGCTTCACTGTATCGCCTCGCATACAGTATTTAAATTTGGGCTTGCGCTGGAATAATTCCGTTCGAACGTTGGGAAATTCGCGGCTTTTTTTCAAATCTTGGAATGATGCTGTATATTTTCCTTAAAATAAAAATGCTCTCTGACCGTATCCTCAGGTGTAAAATTTTTTGTACGGCACGTTTTGCAAGCCCGGATTTTTTAAAGCGAACTTCTCCGCATGAAAATTCACGAGCTGAGCTGCAGCCGTAACGACGGTTTGCTTGCGTCACCTGGCAAGAGTGAATTATAAATAAAAGAAAAGATGCGCAGTATAATTTAACGAATTATTGGTCCGTCTGCGNAAGAAGAGGATATGAGTGAGCTCAGGAAGCGTGCCTTTTTGTGCATCGCAATGAGATTCACAGCTGTTTTTTTCCTGCGGTGCTTCGTCACTCTTGCTTTCCCCTCTTGGACTCCTCTTTATTTTTTTCCCTTTTTATGGGTGCCTGACAACGATGCCTGTCCAACTGAGCGCCAACCAACTGAGCGCTACTGATTTTTGCCTCGCAGTAAATACCATACTCACTCAAATTTCATGCACACAATTTTTTTTTCCTCCAGAGACTGGTTTTACAAAATAATGCAATCTCATTTTGGTACACATTCTTTCACAAATTTTTAAATATTGGTGCATCTCAACCAAAAATTGTATTTGCTTTCCGTTCGGTTCTGTATCAAATTTTCAACTTTCTTCCAATAATTTTTTTATATGTGCTGCAAATTTCAGTATTGAATTTATTGATCATTAAAAAAAACATGAGGACAAGCATTATGCAAAAATACATTTGTGCTCAAGTTTTCCTCAGGAAATTCAAGATGCATATCTTACTCAAGGACATGTGATACTTGAATAATATGGCGTTTTACAATGCTTTGCCTGTCCGGGGACAAGGTTTTCTTGAGCTAACTTAATCCTTTACAAAAAAATCTTTCACAGATTGACCAATTTTTCTTTGTCTGGCAGAAACAGCAATTCATCATTGCATCATTGGATATCTAAAAAAATATTAAAAGATTTACAAATAATTTAATGCCGAAGTTAGTATTGTAAAGCAGTGTTCCCCAACCTTTTTGGGCCTGCGGACTAATAAATTTCCATAGATTTTTTCGTGAACCAAAAACCAACAAATTTTCATGGACCAGCAAAGTTTAATTAAAGTATTTGCAGGATCAACAAAGTTTTGTTTGAAAGACTTTGAGGCAGTTATTTAAAAAGTTTACATTGAAAAATTATTTAAAAATTATTTTTAAAAATTTATTAGATATTTAAAAAAATAAGATACAAACTTGCAATGCGACAGCTGCAGTGAAATGTCTTCAAAAAATTAGAAAGGTGGGATTGAAGAATTTTTCTCAGAATGAACAATTATAATTTAATTATAATTTTATTTTAGCAAGTGAAACATTTTCTCAAGTATTATGAGAAGAAATGCCAAATTTTACTTTCCACCTCATAATTTCAGCTGCTCTCGTCTTTCCAAAATTTTACATTAAGATAACAGACTTCACTGTTACTTTTGAAGTTTTGGTCACTTTAATTTCATTTTTCTGAAGAAAATTTGTCTGTGACCAGCAAAGAACCTCTGGAGACCAGCGCTTGTCCATCATAGACTGCAGCTTAGGGAACACTGCTGTAAATCACAAGGACTTTCAGCATCCGAATCCATGAGAGGAAGTGGTTATCAAGTTCTCACTGCTTTTTTTTCGTTCTTTCTTTCTTTCACTGGAATGGCAATGGAAAATTCAACTATTTGCGCAGACGCTCAGTTGGGTTCGGCGCTCACTTGACTGCGCAACTGGACGCTAGGTATCCCCAGCGCAGCAGAAGTTTCCTCACAAGGATGAGCCCGAGTTATGCTGCTCGCGCACTTTCGTCACAGAGCAGCGAGGAAGACGTGACACACACGTTAGTTGGGACCATGTCGTTACTAGTTCCTCCATCACCGAAATTCGATGACGACAACCAGCCAGCCAAAAGTTGCTTCCTTCCCCTCCCCCCCCCCCCCACTCTCCCTTTGTCCATTTTCAATCCATGGGCAATTGAATAAATTTGCTCCATTCGTGATTTTTGAATAATATGACGCGGGAGACACTTGCACAATAAAAATGCATATATTGTCGAAGCGAGCGCATGACAACTTCGGCAAGGAAATATTGTAATGCATTACAGTACTACAGATGTAACCAATGTTTCGGATAACAGACTTTTCCGGGGACAAGAGCCGCGTGACTGCTCTCTTTTTTGTTTCGGATAGTGGATCGTGATTTGAATAGCAGACTGCATGGAAAACAAAATATTTTAAACATTTTCAGCTGGTGTGGCCACATCACGTCCGTGATGATTTCAAGGTCTAGACATTTTCAACTTCTGAACTGAAATGAATATTTTTCTTTGTTTGAAATACACTTTCTTGAACTGAACATTGTTTCAATTATAAATTGTATATCCACCGGGTCAAAGTGATCGATTTATCCGGAAGTTTATGGGTACCCTTTCATGATTAGATTTAGAAGGCCTTTTTTTAGATTTCATGTGAAGATTCCAAAACATTTTTTTTGCTGTCAGAAGCCCAGTCAATTTGGAGGTCACTCAAAATTTGGGACAACAATATTGAACACAACCAAGAACGTCAACCAAGATGCACATTTATCTTCACTCTACTTAATCAGCCGACTTTTCAAAATTAATTTTCCATGACTTTATATCGAGATTTATTTTCTGTAAAGCAAGGTACCAACCAACTGTACAGAAAGTAACAAATTTTAGAGGTACCATGTAGTAAAGTACAATATTTAATTGAGTACCACAAGCCCTTGAGTATGACACCTCACTTTTTTGGCATGGAATTTGCCCAAAATTGTATGGGTTACGGTTACGCACTCCAGTTCTGCATGGTTGAAAAAATATTTTTGAAAGATGATGTTAATGAAAAAAATCCCATTAATAAATATAAGATGTTACCTCATTTTAGCTGATTTTTAGCCAAACGAATTCCCTGTTCATAATTAGCTGCACCTGCAAGAATCACTTGTGAAACCCAACACTAGTTTTTAGTTCTATACAGTATTTTGATCCAGAAAATGTATGCCTGCACACCACACGCACCCAACTTTTTTGTCTTAATTTTGCAGAAGAAAAGGTTCATGTGGTCTTAAGGGAAATGCAGTAATCGGTTATCCGTGATATCAAAGCAAGTTTAGAAGACATTTCAGGAATGGTGGATTTGTGATAAGGCATCAGTGAACTTGCTACCAGCCGGTTGCAACAGCAAACCCATGGAAAATGTGTATAGAAAGTCACATAGACACTTTATTATTTTTTTTTTTACAAAGGTTCATTCTATTGTCGAACCCCCAACCCCCTTCCAAAAAAAAAATTTGCTTCGCACTTCCCAAAAGCCCTACTTACTTCCAACCAAAAAAAAAAATTGAGAACCAGGCAATTTATTATTAATCAGCTCTTGTCTTGCCTGAAGTACGGTAATAATTTCCATCATGGACACAAAACACTGGAAAGTTGAGCAATGATGCACATCACTTCTCTTTTTTTTTTTTTTTCTCGCCTCATTCCTCATTCCACTTCCTCACTCACTGCTCGTCTCAGTAGTGACTGGGCTTGCGCTCAGAGCAGCACTGAGACACAGGATGACCGCAGCTGGGGAATAGTCCTTGCCTTTGCGCATGGGGCCCAGTGGAGAAGCTCTCAGACATGGCTTCCCTATTCTCTCACAGCAGTAACTGGGCTTGCGCTCAGAGCAGCACTGAGACACAGGATGACCGCAGCTGGGGAATAGTCCTTGCCTTTGCGCATGGGGCCCAGTGGAGAAGCTCTCAGACATGGCTTCCCTATTCTCTCACAGCAGTATAGACAACAAGAATCTCTGGCTCTATAATTACATTTTTGATTTTACCCGAAATATTTTCAATATTTTTCACTCTGAAAAAATGCATGGAGGCGCCAAACACCAATTGTCCCATCAGAAATTTTGAAATTGAGCAAAATACCCAAATGTTTTTTCTTTATAATCATAATCTTTTAAATTTTCAATGATACAAAATTTAATGTTCTTGACTTGAAAAGCATAATTTGCAGAAGATCCATGGATTTTCAACTACGTCGATAATTTGAAAAGCAGTATAGAATAGGAAACTGTTCGCTCAAACTGTATGAAAACTGATAATTCTGAAGAAAAAAAAATCGTTCTTTGAATTGCATACAGGTTAATATTTTCCATCATAAAGAATCAAATGAAAATTAAAATTTTTCAGGGCCGATCAAACCCTGTCAAAATTTTGAAATTTTTTTATTGTTGAATTAAAAGATCAATAAGCTGAAAAGAAACAGAATTTGTAGTTTCAAATTTTACGTTGTAATACAAAGTGATTGGGGTAAATTTTCAATGACAAAAATATTGTAAAGTTTTGGATCTGCACGAAGGTAGGAAAATGGTGTGATGAGCCAAAAAGAAACACAGGGATTACAACACAATTTTTCAGTCTTAGTTTTCATTCTGAATTTAAGTACTGTACATCTGATTATTTGTTAATGTAGCAGATGATAAAGAACGTACAACCTTGTTATGTCTATGTGAGAGCCAGAAATTCAGAAATACATTCAATGCAGCAAAATGCATGATAAAAAGTGAAACTGGGGAACTATAGGTTCATAATTTTTCATTCACCATTTCTTATGAATGCAATAATTTTAGCAATTCTGAGTACAGTATTATTCAATGCTATGTATTTTTTACCCAACTAGGACGACAGTGTGGTGACTGGTAAAATATAGCAAATGAATGAGCATAAAACATATACTTAGGGCTAGAATGAAACCATCGACCATTTCCAGATTTTTTTTTTCAAAAAGGCAGACTTGGCCGAGGAATTTCACATTTTTCCAAATGCCACTTTATATACGTAACTGATATTTCTCCAAATTTAATTTGACCAAAAACTTGCGTAAAAATGTTGTCCATTCTGAATTTCCTGATTTTTAAAATCGGTTTTAAGCTCATGAGCTTTTTGAGAAACTGCTGTAGTGGTTTTTCATGTGATGAAATATACAAGGTGCATTTTAGAGCACCTGAGATTTCAACTGCTCAATACTGCATCGATTCACGAGGTTGTTTTTTTTTTCGCTGGGAAACCAGAGGTTTCATGTACTAATATGCTATTAAAAAAAACCTTTACACTCTTGCTTTCTTCAGCCTCATGTGTGAAGCAGGTACATAATTCCCGTGTCCTGCTCCAAGGGTAGCTGAAGCAGTACTTTTCGGTTCCCTCGTGCCTGGGAACACCCAGAGATTGTTTTCCCCGCCAGATAAAAATCCAAACACTTGCTTCTTTTCCCGGTTGTAAAATTCCATGAGTACTGGCTGATGTTGCTCAAACGTTCTGTTCCGTGCACTAATGCCATCGACAGCATCGTTTTTCCGCTTGGAATCCAGCCTTCTTATTTGAGGTTCTTTCTGCCTTATCTCAACGCGGAATTTAATTAGCGTGATTTCGCGTCAAAATGTTTCCGAGTTAATTGCCAAGGAAACATGTCGGGGACAATGTGCAAACTTCAACGCCCTCCGAAGCGAATAAATTTTCCATACGTCTCTCGTCAGTTGCATCAAATGTCCATTTACCTTGAGGAAATTAAAGAAGGAAAGCATTTTTTTGAGCATTCATTGGTTCCAAATCACACTATTTCCCATTTTGGAGATACCGGTAATCAAAAACGATTTTTCGTCATAACCTTGGTAGAGATAATGTATTGCATACAAGTTTTAAAATTATGGATAGAAAGTGAAGCATGTGGCCACGAGAGGATGAATTCAACATTATTCAGTGAGACGTGTGTCTACAGGGAGATTAATTCCAAAATTATTTTTCTTCGAATCTTGACCACGCGGCTCAAACCGACAGGATGCAAAATTTCTGAAATATGCTTGCTTTTCTGTGGGTTTTTTTATTGAGCACAATTCCAAAAATGATTCGTGATGCGGTTTATCAAACAAATGCATGTCACCCAAATGGGCAACTGATGGCCAGCTGATTTCCCAAACATTTCAGTGATGCTTAAATTTAAAATATTCTCAACATTTTTGAGACTGTGAAATAAATGTTTAAAAATCAAAGTCCAGGTGACTGCATAAAAATATTGAAAATTCTTTAGCAGAAGGTAGAATTTTTCACACATCATTATTTTCACCAGATTTTGGGAATTTTCACCTTCTACATCGAGATAATTTTCCGTAGTCTTTAGCCTTTTTTAAATTTTAAATTTTAAACAGATCCTTCACCAAGAGAATTTTTGCTTCGAAGGACAATCGAATTGCATCAGTAGAATGAGTTCGACATTGGACTCAATATTTCCTCTCCATAGTTCTTGAATTTCTTAAATATTTTAAATTGCAGGTGAATACAAGAGAGCATCAAAAAGTCTTTTTATTTATTGTTGATGTTGATTTTGATTATATAAAAAAAATTGGCCGATTCTTTTCCCATTTGAGTGATTAATGGAAATCACGGCTGAAAGTTGAAAAAAACAGTTCAAACAGAAGTTTGTAAAAGTTTTTTATTAAAATTGTATTTGTGGCCTCTTACATGCAGCCGCAAATTTAGAATAAGATTATTATCATCAGGTTAAACAGGGATGAGAATACTTCAAGATGGTTGTTTTGCATTGATTGGCCCAGAAGTATTTCAAAGAGTCATTATTAAAGAACAAGCAATTCTTAGATTTTCCAAAAGATTTTTTAAACCATGAATGGCTGAACTAATTAGAATTCCTCGCTTTTTTTCCTGTCCTTCGTTCTTGTAGTCACTTTTAGCTCTGGAATAAACGCCCCAAGTTTTTGAATTCCAGTAAAGTCTAGCTGCTCAGGAATCTTCGTTTGAAATTCTTCCCTTCCAACTTAAAAGGTAAACTTCAACACCACCCATAATAAATGACAGAAACCTCTTTCTGAAAGGCCGAGAAGAAAACTGATACCTATGCTTCAGGTGGAAATATACTTCAGAGTATATTGTAATCTTGTCTTTTTCAGTGGGCATTGAAGAAATTTCATTAAATCAACGCTCTTTTCTTTGGGAAACGTGATACAAGTCTCGGGTCAGTTTCGGATTATTGTTTTTTCGGGGTCCCTGGTTCGTGAGCTACAATTTTGCTAAATCCTTGACATGGATATTACGGGGAATTCCATTTACTCGTGCATGGAAATACCCATTTTTCTGTTCAGACTTCAGAAAACGTTTTCAAAAATCACACCCAAGATTCCTCCCGGTGAACTCCCGTGAAGAAAGCGTAAATTTTTTGAATTGCCTGCCTGCACCATTCAATTTTAATAATTGCCCCTATATGTTCAGCGAAGAGATAGCTGGCAATTGAGCTACTTAATGAAAGCGAATGAAGAACTTAAATGTATTCTCAGCTTTTTTAAAGTAAAAAAAAATAAAAATAAGAGTAAAACACCGAACCTGTTCTGGTTCGTCATCAGCGGAAAAGTGCTAAAGTATTACTGCAACACTAAGCTTTTTTTCTGCTTGCTGCAAGAATCGTTTGTTCAGTTCCAGCAAAAGTGTTGCAACTGGTCGAAAATCAGAATCCCCTAGACAATGTCCATGACCAGCTAAAATCACGCGGCGCCGGATGAAAAATTTATGCTTGATCACGCGAGCCAATATTTCAAAATTTTTCTTATTCGGCTAAATGCAAAGATGAACCAATTTTACTGTTACGCGAAACAATTTCCACGTGAGAGCCTGGGATGAAATTTCAGCAGTGATTGAAGAAAGATTAGAACGTATATAGCGAAAATGAATTGATGGTCTAGAATTCAGTGAGATGGATTTTTGCCAGATGGCTGTACTGTACTTGTATATATTTTGGCTTTGATGTGACGATCCAAGGATGTTGCTCAAAATGATTTCGTCAAATTTTCTTTAAAAAAAAGTTTGTAATTCAGTATGATGCGCACCCTACTTTTTGGTCCACATTTCAGGGTAACAAGTGTGAGGGGTTCTTGAGTAAACGTGGTAGTATCCGAAATTTGTTTCCTATAGTGGTTGAAGAGTATACTGTAATTTAGCTGCATCACCTTCTTAATTCCCATTCATTTTCCAAAAAATATATATATTATGCTTTTACTCAAAAACCCTATGCCCTTTATTTCTTGATTCCAGAATCTGGTCACACGCTTCTTTACAGAATATAAATTGTTTGCTTCAATATTCTCATATGGAGAAAAACATCGTTGAGAAAGTGTAAATAACATTATTCAGTGGCTTGCTGAAATTTCGAGTTGAATTCCAACCCCTGAATTTTGTAAAACCGAAGGATTCTCATTCACAATGCGCTAATTAGGTCTCACTTTTATTGATTTTTACATTATTACACTGGGTTCACAGATCATCACGCGTAAGTACGTATAATTTTTTGGAGGTTTCGCAGTACAGTACTTTTACACTTCATCAACGCTATTATATTAATAGAATAATAATAATATTAATAACATTAATAATCTGCGTATATTTAGTATCGATCTCAGCAGAAGAAAAAAAATTAAAGGGTGTATTTTTCGAAGCATTTGAATATGACGAACGCCGTTAATGCTATTCTGAAAACAGTTTACAATAATAATTGTGCATCAAATAACTGTACTGAGTCCAATTGAGTTATGTTCATCTTCCCAGCTGTGCTAATGTTAAGGAGCGGCACACATTCATTGGGTTGCTGGTTCGAAGCAACCCGTTACCCCAGAAATAAATGTTTTCACAAAAGGTTTTTTATTTTTATTTTGCTTTTGAAAAAAAATAATAATCGGGAAGGGTTACTTGATTCCCTCTGTCTCGATTTGTTTTTATGAGCAGCGGTGTATAATTTCATGCTGTTCAGCGGCATTTACTCGGCGACCAACGAGTCGCACATGTTGGTCGGGGCATTTATTCTCAGCGATGGAACAGAATAACAGGCATCAATTCTTTGCGACATCAGGCCAAAATGGCAGAGTAACAACACGGGATTTAGTTTGAAGTTCAACGACGAGTTGATTGGCTCAGCACACGAGTGCCAACTTTTGGATGTACTGCATAGCAGAATAAAAGGTGGTCCCCGATTTTAACGCGGGGAAAAAAAATGGCAGGGTCGTAAACACGAGTTGCCCTCGGAGTTCAAAATTGTGCAATGACCGCGATATCTGATTTGCATCGGTTTATTGCCCAGCACTTATTGTGAAAGAGGAACTCGATTCTGGCTCATTTCTTTTGCTTTTGCGAACGTTTCCACGCCGCTGATTTCGTGCCGATGCCAACTTGTGCCGAAAAATGACGCAGCGTTGCGAAATGAATACTTCCATGGACAGGTTTTCTGTACAGAGAATAAGAAGCCATATTTGAGAAGGCGGAGGATTTCGTGTTTAAATCCAATCCTTTGTAGGTTACGTGGCTAGAAAAGAAAATCCGCTCTAGGGTGGGTGAATACAGATGATCGAAGACGAAGACAATCTTGGCAATTAATTTACGTTGAAAATTCACAAAATATTGTTATTTTCCATGCGATTTGCATGAATACTGGTGGATTTCCAAGCACCAGCATTTTCGAGATTCTTCCACACGTTATGAGATAAAAAAAAAATTTAAAATGTAAATTACAGTAATTTTAAACCAATTCTTCATCATCATGTTCTTGGCGTTGCAGCGCCATTCTCAAACAGCTTTGAAATCTAAGCTAATTGAATCATTCTGGCATAATAAAGAATTACCGGGTGGGCAAGAATAATTTAGAACTTTTTTTGAATCGTATTTATGCGTGCACCATGAACGCCACAAATCTGAATTTAGAATAAAATGAAAGATGCGTTGAATTTTTGTTGGAATCGCACTTTTTTTTCGGACTCAGTTAAATGATTGTGACTATCAAGGTCGTTTGAGCAACTTTGCCTCTAAACTGCCATATTATGAAAGGAAAATTTTTTTGAACTCTACAGTACTGTATTAGAAAAAAAAAATGCGCATCCATCAAACTGGAATTCATCACCAGTTTGCTTCTGTATATTTTATAAAATGCTTGCTATAAAGGCCGTTTGAAATAAATTCACGAAATTGCTATACAGTATTTATTTTTCATTTTTCCTAAAATTGAGATTCAAATAAATCGAGGCTAATAAAATAAAATCAAAATAATATTGTACATTACTTAAAATTAAATACCCATGGAAACTGTGGCCGCTTGCTGAGTAACATTTGAAGTTTAATGCTGTCAATTTTTGAAATTCGGAGGACTGAAATTAAAGTACTGTATCTCATTAAAACTAACCTGAAATGTTGAAAAATCGGTATACACAAAATTTTGATTCGCCGCAGTTAAAAAATAACTATGCTGCACGTGATTAAAATTCTGTTTTTTAAAGGCAAGGATCAAAGCCTCAAGATATGGAATAATTATTGAAACTTCACATGTTTTGAAATCAAGGAAATATAAAAATAATTTGACTGGCATTCAAAAACTCTCGTTTCTTGAAAGAAAAACTGAAAATCCAGGATATCTCCCTTTCCTCGAAATTAGTCAATGCCATTTATACGAAAATTTACCAAATGTGGTAAAATGGAATCGACCTCGTATAATGCAGTTCGCAATTGCCAAAATTAGATTCCATTGAGCCCATCATCGTCATTTCTTCAAGGTGTGAGTTTCAAGGTTCACTCGTCGATCCACGAAATAGCCTTGTATCATTTCAAGAGTCAAGTTGGTTTTCTCATTTTCATGATTTATTTCATTGAAAACCCGTGATTGCAGGGTGTCCTCTCAAATGGCCGACATTTTTCACTTACGGATGTGTAGGTCATTCGAATCTGAGAAATTCAACCGTTTTCATGCAAATCCTGTTGACAAATTACAACATTTTTTACATTTCCCACAAGAATAACTACAATATATTCCAATAACATGTGAGATCGATGCATGAACAGTACTAAAATCTAGCTCAATTCTTTGAGCTTTCGAGAATATAAGACTGAAGGATAATTTGTGTACAAAAAGATAAAAAATAGATTTAAAAAAATACCGAGTCGCACTTGTGCGAAGCTTTCCGATACAAATTTTATCTAGATTCCGAAGATTCCTTTCTTTTTCATTACCGCGAAACGAAGCCAAGGTTTTCGAGGAAAGCTTTTTGTACTTGGAGCAAATAAAGGTTCATGGTCAAAACATTAACTAAACACCACTTTGCGGAGGGAAATGTTTTTTTTTTTGAGAGAGAGAGAGAAAGTAAAAACAAGCAGAGGCCCCTCATCATGATGAACCTCATTACATCCATAGAGGGTGGCTTTCTTCCCAAGAGTGTCGCTCTTGAACTCGGCTGGGTTAGGCAACGAAAACACCAGGAATGAAATAAAAACAAAACCGCTGGAAAGTAGCGTCATTCGACTCGGTGGGTTCTAACAACAATGATGATGGCTCAATCCCGAATTCACCAACGTTTGCCTGGGTTCGCCACAAGGCTCTCGAGGGTTCCTCTTGGCCCAAGGTGCAATAACATCGCGGGACCGTTGTTGCGCAAGACAATTTTGAGTCCCTTGGCCGCAAAAGCCCCCCTGATCACTGGAAAGATTGTTTTTCTCCCCCCCCCCTAGGATTCCCCTCCTGCTGGTTCTTGACTGTCGCACAGAAGATGAATTGCCGTAATTGAGGAAATTTTCCTCAATTTCTTTCCTATTTTTCTTCAACATTTTCTTCTAGCCAGTGAAGTGGACTCACAGCAATAAGGTTGGTTGCATTTTCTAAAATGGCCCCATATACTAGGAAATTGAGCATATGATACTAGAGGACACTGCATACAATGATCTTGCATGCAACAATTTTATCTGTATAATAATTGTTTTTTTTTGCTCATAAGGTTCTCTCCCCATGTATTCTAGGGGTTTTCTATAACAAAGTTATTTCTAAAAAGAAATTTGTCTGGCCCCTTTGATTTTTTTTTTGTACTGCACTTAGAGAGAGTCAAAATGTATTGAAAGGCAGAAGTGGTAGAAGCTCATTCATACCGTTGGACCCTGTCTAAGGGAAAAACCGCATATGAAAAAAATTGTGTTCAGTCATTGTCTATAAATTCCCCCAAAAACAATATAATAAGGACCTCAACAGACCTCTTTGGCTCAAAGACTTCAGCCTTCAAAGCTCTTTAAATGGAATTTTCAGAGGCCTGCATAGGGGGACCCTGAAAAGAGGAGAGAAATTATAATTTAAAAAAAATAGCACTGCAACGCAGCAAACAACAGACTGATGATGTGATAGGGTTAATTTGATCTTTTATTGGTTTTCAGGATGTCTCCTTGATCCAGGATGTGGATCAAGGGCAAGGGTTGGCGCCAAGGCGTCTGATTGGCTCGAGAAAGTCGAGTCGAAGACGTCTTGGCGCCAAGTTTTTGATTTTTCGGAGGGGGTGAATCGTTAGAGTGAAAGTTCGTTGGCGGATGCTCTACTTTCTTCTTGAGCGGTTTTTTCCGCTTGATTTATATTAATTTTAATTTTATATTTCGAGGGATGCGCAGCGAGTCCCCAACACCATGTTCCAGGGGTTTTCTATAACAAACTTATTTCTAGAAAGAAATTTGTCTGGCCCCTTTAATTTGGTTATACTGTACATAGAGAGAGTCAACATGCATTGAAAGGAAGGGGTGACAGAAGCTCATTCATACTGTTGGACGCTGTCTATTAAGGGAAAAACAGAAACAAAATTTTTTTCAGTCCCTGTCTAAATTTTCCCAAGAACAATGTAATAAGGACCTCAACAGACCTCTTTGGCTCAAAGACTTCAGCCTTCAAAGCTCTTTAAATGGAATTTTCAGAGGCCTGCATAGGGGGACCCTGAAAAGAGGAGAGAAATTATAATTTAAAAAAAATTTTCAAAAAGAAGGGAGAGACTAATTCTGTAAATTTACCATTGCCCCCGATTTCAGCATCCTGTCAACTCATTCATCAAAAGTTTAAGGCCCAGAATGTCACCGATTTCCCTTTCCTGTAAATCTTGACACCCCCCCCCCCCAAACAGCATGCTGGTTTCCCAAACTCAAAAACTGCCAGCAGAGTCAAATTTTTGTTGGCCCTCTGAGTTTTACTGACAAAGTTTAGACTGGTTTATTTTAGTACGCCTCGTTTAAGGTTTCAAGTGAACCAGGAAGACCAGAACAGGTATTGAAATGGAATATATCCTGAAAAAAATGTAAATGTGCTTTTTCGTAGGAAGTTAGTTAGTTGCGTCGCATCCGATATTTTTCTACTGTAAACATTACCGAGTCTTAAGGAAATAAATTGATAAGAAATTATTAGAAAACTTTTTTTCGGGAAGCTCCCGTGAACTTCGTCCTGTTAGAAAAAAAGCATTTATGCGCAGACCTCCTTTTTTCATTCATGTATTTCGTGCATCATCAGGGTTATGAATGGATCCCTGAACCCGGGGTTCATGATTTCAGGGTCGCTCCACTGTCGGGATTTTCTTTTCGGTGTTCATGAGGAGAATTGCAAGGCCAGGTGCACAATAAAAACCCTAGGCCTTGACACAAAACGTTGACCTTTGAGGCTTATACAAGCAGCAGAACTAACGAAAAAGCCTCATGAGGTATCGTCCAAGGTTCATGAGGTTCGCAACTTTTCCAATCCCCGCTAAAAAAAATAAAAATAAAAAACCAGGGATTCAATCATTCATTGCGACATAACGAAAAGACCAGAGCTTTTCGAGGTGTGTCCCTAACTAGATAATAACTGGGTGCACTTTTTCCTGAAAAAAAAAATATTACGGTATATAAATAAAACGAGGCACTAGCTTCTTAAGAACTTCTGGCCTCGAGTATTGCCAATGACACAAAAATGATGACACGATTCCTTTAGCCTCTTTCGAAAAAAAAAAAAAAATTGAAAGGTTCAGTACACTACAGTATTGCGCATCGAGTTTTGCGACTGAAAAGCAATCACGACTTATTTCCTCACAACTACTGTACTGTACTGTATTTTTCTCAGCATTGTCAAAAAAAAATTTCATAGTACTGCATCATCTGAGGTTTTTTTTTCAATATTTCTCAAATGGTAAAAAAATATATATGTGCATCACATCTCTATCAGAACTCGAAGGGTACTCAAAAGAAGCACATTGGGCAATACCCGACGTGTTCGAATCATTTCGAATTTTTATTTCACAGGCACCAGGGCAAAAATCCTGACAAGGATACGATATCGTGGTTCCTGGAAAATCCAAGAAAATCTTTTATTTTTGGGATCTTTATTAGAAATTTTGCGCAAGTATTTGTAAGCAGCAGAGGTACATGAAAAATTAAAAAAAGTTTACGAGCAGAGAACGACCAATTTTCCGCATTTCAAGTAAAAGTACAGGTGCAGCACCGTACACTTCCGTGAATGTGACAATTTCACTGGGTTTCCAGCAGATGACGCAGCGTGTTCATTGTTCATCGAGTTGGATGGAACTGGGTTTCATAATCGGCGCTTCTCGCAGGACTTGGTAAAATAAAAAAAAGAAGAATATTATTGTATTTGTAATGATGATTCTTGGAAGATTTTGAAATCACTTCTTTCTCGGTAAGTTCATCCGAGTTCCGGGAAATCCCCATCAGTCCTTTTCTGCTCCTATATAATCCAAGTGATCCCATTATTCGCATGCGTCGCCCTCCGTCTCAAAGAGGGTGCTTCGGAATTTTCCCCGTCCACGGATTATCATTCTCACCATCTTATTTTTATTTCTCTTGATTGAGATTTTACTTTTTTATTCCTCCTCACCAAAATCGTTCCTGCTTGATTTCTCAGACGTATTTAAGAGTGAGTCTCTTGGGACGCCGCGAAAGGCGAGAAAGTCTGCGGTTGCGTCATGGCGGAACTGGCGCCGGGCCCCTCGGGATTCCTGTACCTTATTCCAACTTTGACAAATAATCTCATGCGTGGCACCGGTGGCCCCACGCGTCTATGTCCAGCACCTTCTTTTGTACATATTTTCCACTTTCAAGGCATCTTTTCACCCCAATTAGGCGATACACGAGCTCATGCATCAGGTTTCCGAAAGTATGATTGTCTATCTATATAAGAACTTAGTGAGGATTCACATATAGGCAGGTTTTTCGGTGTTCCGGGGCCCAATTTTCACGTTCGGGCTTTTTAAACAGCAATTCATACATCGAAATTTGAAACCCACTCGTATTCCCATCAAACCGTGTGCTCCAATTATCTGCGCTCTAACACAAAAAATAAGTAAAACTTTTTACACATCGTGAGGGAACAAAAACCGAGAGAGTTTGATTTTGATTTGCAGACCGAATTTCCAGTGAAAATTTAAAACCGATGACAGGAAATTAAAAGAAATTGACTTCTGCAGTGTGATTTTAATCCGATGCAAAGGCATTTAGAGTTCGGGCTTTAGTTTTAAACAACAAAACAGAATACTTTTCATAAATTTTAGCTGCTTCACGTGCCTTATGATTGTTCAAATGAAATTGACAGTTATAAATCGTTGCATCGTGTTGCGGATCGAAATTCCAGGGAGCAATTAAAAATTATGACAGGAAGTTATAAGAAAATTACTTCTGCACTGTATTTTTAACCCGATTGAGAGACATTAAGAGTTCGGGCTTTAGTTTTAAACAGCAAAACAGAATAATTTTCATTTTAGCTGCTTCACGTGCCTTATGATTGTCCAAATGAAATTGACAGTTCTAAATCGTTGCATCGTGTTGTGGATCGAAGTTCCAGGGAAAAATTAAAAATTATGTCGACAGGAAGTTATAAGAAAATGACTTCTGCACTGTATATTTAATCCGATGCAACTACATTACGAGCTTGGGTTATTCAGTAGCTTTAAATAACCGGAAAATGCGTAAGACCTCGCCTCAGGCTGTGTATCTCTGTAATGGGGTAATTAATTCCGAGATTTGATATTTTATCATGCATCGTTGCTCGATTTTTTCTATTGATTACATTTTTGACGTCGTGTTCAATACTTGATAAAATTGAAAAATTGCATGAGGGTATTTGCCAGGATAATTAGATAACCGGAGTTGTACTGTAAAATATTTTGAGAAAAATCTGACCTAAATACAGTGAGACCCCCACATGCGGACACCTNTGCATCAGGTTTCCGAAAGTATGATTGTCTATCTATATAAGAACTTAGTGAGGATTCACATATAGGCAGGTTTTTCGGTGTTCCGGGGCCCAATTTTCACGTTCGGGCTTTTTAAACAGCAATTCATGCATCGAAATTTGAAACTCACTCGTATTCCCATCAAACCGTGTGCTCCAATTATCTGCGCTCTAACACAAAAAATAAGTAAAAATTTTTACACATCGTGAGGGAACAAAAACCGAGAAAGTTTGATTTTGATTTGCAGACCGAATTTCCAGTGAAAATTTAAAACCGATGACAGGAAATTAAAAGAAATTGACTTCTGCAGTGTGATTTTAATCCAATGCAAAGACATTAAGAGTTCGGGCTTTAGTTTTAAACAACAAAACATAATAATTTTCATAAAATTTAGCTGCTTCACGTGCCTTATGATTGTTCAAATGAAATTGACAGTTATAAATCGTTGCATCCTGTGGCGGATTGAAGTTCCAGTGAACAATTAAAAATCACGACAGGAAGTTATAAGAAAATTACTTCTGCACTGTATTTTTAATCCGATTGAAAGACATTAAGAGTTCGGGCTTTAGTTTTAAACAGCAAAACAGAATAATTTTCATTTTAGTTGCTTCACGTGCCTTATGATTGTTCAAATGAAATTGACCGTTCTAAATCGTTGCATCGTGTTTTGGATCGAAGTTCCAGGGAACAATTAAAAATTATGTCGACAGGAAGTTATAAGAAAATGACTTCTGCACTGTATATTTAATCCGATGCAACTACATTACGAGCTTGGGTTATTCAGTAGCTTTAAATAACCGGAAAATGCGTAAGACCTCGCCTCAGGCTGTGTATCTCTGTAATGGGGTAATTAATTCCGAGATTTGATATTTTATCATGCATCGTTGCTCGATTTTTTCTATTGATTACATTTTTGACGTCGTGTTCAATACTTGATAAAATTGAAAAATTGCATGAGGGTATTTGCCAGGATAATTAGATAACCGGAGTTGTACTGTAAAATATTTTGAGAAAAATCTGACCTAAATACAGTGAGACCCCCACATGCGGACACCTCAACCTGCGGACAATTCGACCTAGGGACACTTTTTTTACAATTAAAAAATCACAAAAAAGTCCCAACATGAGGACATTGACTCAACATAGAGACATTTTGCGATAAAATTACAAATAAATTTCAGGCAAAATTAAAAGAAACAGATGTTTCCAACCCTAAAATTGATGTAAGAAAAGTTCTTGGGCATTTCTCTCCCCAATTTACCATCCATTTAGCTAATTTAAAATAATTGCCTTCAGCATATAGAGGGACTTCCTTCTCTCATTTTCACTTGAATTTTATTTTTACAGAAAATCCCAACACTTCTATACACTGTACAGATGAGGTATCTGTATTCAATTCCCCAAATGTTCATATTGTGCTGAAATACATTGATTGAATCAGTTTAAATTGGGAGACAATTTTTAATTTCATGGAATTAGGGTGAGTATTTTGTACATGAAACACCAATTAAAAATTATATAATCTAAGTCTAAGGGAAAATGAGGCTCGACTTGGGGACATTTTGACTTAGGGACACTCTAGATGCACCAATTGTGTCCACATCTCGGGGTCTCACTGCTAATTCTTTTTCATTCCTCCTCAGATTGACGGCATGGTGAATGTGATCGGGATGCTGAGTCCGAAATCTGCGGAATCGATCGTTCCATTTCACATCATGTAAATCTCATGGGTTCATTTACAAATATTATCCAACAATTAAAAATTATATAATGTAAGTCTAAGGGAAAATAAGACTTGACTTGGGGACCTTTCGACTTAGGGACACTCTTGATGCACCAATTACATCCACATCTCGGGGTCTCACTTTTCAAAAATAAGCCATGGTGAAATTTTGAAGAATACGGGTAATTTCTAAAACAAATTCTTATTAAAAGAAGAGCCATTGTCAATAATACTGTACTAAAGAACCATGTATGACAATATCTGTGAAATAAATATAAAAACCCCAAATAACGCTTTTTATGCAGTACAGTACTTCAGAAAATATGAAGGAAGTTTCAATTTTAAATCGTGGAAACATTGAAAGCTTGAAAAATACAGCAGCTTATTTCATCACTTGGTAACAAGCCGAATGCTTCGCATCATAGAGATCGCAAGTCATTCGAATCCGGTTTCCGAAAGAGAAGGTCTTCGGGAAATAAGATCTACACAGAATTTTAGGCATGCTCGCTTTTCAAATCAGTGTACGAGGTCATGAAAGTCAATTCTTGCGGAGTCGTAGATTTCACACGGAAGCATGAAAGCCATTCTCTGCTGCAGCAGCAGGAAGTCCTCAGATACGTGTAGAAGAACTCGCAGACGATTTCCACATAGGCGTTAAATTGCTTTACGAGTATTTGTTGATGATTTCTTCTCTTTTTCTTTTCCTCTTTAAACCCCTTTCGTCTTCTTTCCCTGATGAAGAGCTGGGGGGCCTTGAGACTTCGAACAGGAAGATATATACGTATTCCAAGTTCACGCTTGCCCCAGCCCGAGTTTATTCAGATTCACATCCAGGAACACTTTCTCTCTTGCCAGCGGAGAGTCTGAATATGCAATGAGGCCTGACTGCTGTTTACGGGCAATGACCGGGATTTTTCGGCTTGCAGGGTTTCCACATAGGGCTGCTGATGCTGACGACGGGTCGGAAGAGACCCCGGCGCCCAAGGTCATTGCCGTCATCGTCAGCAAACGAATTCAGAACACCGATGCATTCTGAGAAACTTTGATTTGATCCTTGCTGGTGAATATAAAGGAATGAATCACTCTTCTCCTCCAAGTATTTCCCAACATCGAATTAAATGTTTTTTTTTCTTTCTCCGCAATATCATGACCAGCCGCTCCCTGAAATAGAAAGGGTTTTGAATATGTGAGATTCGAGCATGAGTTTTTTTTCTTTTCTTGAGAAGTGACGAGTGACGATCAGCAGCTAAATTTGTCGGATCAGGGGTCAATTGATGTTTATTCGGAATATAATGTCACAAATAGCAGCCTTTTCACAGCAAACCCAATTTTTAAAATTCATGAATTATGGATACTGTGATTTTTAGATGACGTTAAACTAAAATTAAGTTTAATTTTCAGTGCGATCAATATTCCGAGATCGGATTGCTATTTGCACAGACAATTCTACGATAATTTTACGGAAGGAGAGAAATCTTTCGGTGGGGTACGTTGAATTTTCCTACTGTCTCGGTTATGCAAACTTGTGAACTCCTCCGATTATTATTTATACTTTCCACAGAAAGCCGTAAAGGGCATATTTCAATCGTAAAACCTAACTCAAAAAGATAACTCTGCATACACTGATATTCTGGGGTCTGGGTTGCGGCCTTGAAATAGCCATGGTAAAAAGATTTTTTTTTCATTCGGTTCATGGGGCAAAGATACCTGGAAACCATACTTACGTTGTGAAATGAATGATTGACTTTTTGTGACCTCGTAAGATAATGATTTATACACATTTTTTGACACTTGGGCAGTTTGCAAAAACCGTGAAGCGGTAACCCCAGAATTATTGTCTTGGTTCAAAGAGCAAATCATAGAGTTTGCGCTGGAATTTCTTTCAAACCCAGATAAAGGCTTAGAATTATAGATATACGCTTTATAAAATTTAAAGTGAGAGCTTCGGAAACTTTTCAGATCTTAAAGATTTTAGCCATAAAAAAAAACTAGCCTTGTCGAATGTGGGTTTAATCATGTCTCTAGAAGTTAAAATTACAGCATATATAATGCTAAAATTCATCCAAAACTATTTATTCATTTATCCACGGGATGTCAGTCGCACAGTATTAGTATATCATTTTTGTTTTGTTGGCGTGAGTATCAAGGTCCGTGTTTGAAACAGTACCCAGCCAAAAGCCCCCGAAGGTCAAAAGACCCCCGCCTCAAAGCTTTTTTTTTTTCAAAGTTTGGATGAGAGTATCATAACAATATTTAGTGACCCTGAAAAGGGCCGTTTGGTTGAATCGGTCCTAAAAAGGTTGTCTTCTGAGCAGGAAATGGATACGGAGCAATTTTACAGCCCTTGATTGACAGGGCTATTGAGTCCAGCAAGTATGAACAGCTGTGCCAATAGATCACCAGTTTTCCAATGGCAATTCGCAATAAAAACCGTTGAAACGTTTCCCGAAAAATGAAGTGATGTTCTTCGACCTCTTGAGTTTATGGCGCAAAAGTTTTTGCGGTTGCGACAGTGAACGTGATTTCGAAAATAAACAGAGAGGATTATTTGCGAAGTAAAAAAAGTTGATGCAGTTTATGCTTTGCAATGTGCAGTGTTTGAATGCTGAAAATGTTCAGTCCTGGATTCAACGGAGGAGCCAGGAGGTTCTTTTGGCACGGGGGATTTTGGACGACATTCCTTTGAAACTATCGCAACCCAGGTTTAACAAATATCGTACGTACACAAGAGCTTAGAAAATTTTGTTTTATGACCCGCTGAAGCGTTTCAGTCATACTTTCAAGCTAAAAGTATATTTTTCTGACGTGACCCAATGAAATTAAGGCATAAAGCATACCTGATTGATTATGGTCGAATTTTTGACGGTGTAATTCACATGATGCATGAGAAATTCGAAATTAAAATATTTTCCCTGGCTATATATGCAATTCACCCGAAATGGCTGCATTTCTAACCCATGCTTGCCATCCTAATTCTTCGTTTCACTCAATGTGAAATATTTGCAAATCATCTGTTGAATTCACATAAAAATCGAGGGGTTTCAGACCCAGAAGAGGAGAGAGAGCATGAAACAAAAAAGGAAAATTCTCATCAAGGTGCATCAGAATCTCATCTATTTGAGTTCAGGCTTCCAAATATACTGTAATACCCACGAATTATAATTGCTTATATCGGAGAAGTAACTAAAATATTTCATTCTTGTGAAGAATATCTAAGAACAGACACGTAACACGAGCATCCAGATTTAAAATTCAAAACATTTTTATGGGTACTCCCATTTATCAACAAATTAAATATTCTGAATAAAAGAATAGGCCTCCGTGGGTTTCACTACGCTTTCAATATGGTTGTAATTTCAATGCTAATCTCACTGATAAAGGGCGTGTTTTTCCTCCTGCAATGATTCAAGCAGCAACAGGACTAGCATTTGAATATTAAACGCAAATGCATTGCCGTGTCACGCAGCATTCAAAATATTCGGGAAAAAACGTGCATCGTCATTCCACAAATTGTCCGAATTATTGATTTATTCGCATGCGTGGAAAAGACAGACAATCTCGAAGTTGAAACATTCTTTTCACTGATGAATTCTCTCCCAATGCTGNTATGGTCGAATTTTTGACGGTGTAATTCACATGATGCATGAGAAATTCGAAATTAAAATATTTTCCCTGGCTATATATGCAATTCACCCGAAATGGCTGCATTTCTAACCCATGCTTGCCATCCTAAATCTTGTTTCACTCAATGTGAAATATTTGCAAATCATCTGTTGAATTCACATAAAAATCGAGGGGTTTCAGACCCAGAGAAGAGGAGAGAGGGCATGCAACAAAAAAGGAAAATTCTCATCAAGGTTCATCAGAATCTCATCTATTTGAGTCCAGGCTTCCAAATATAATACCCACGAATTATAACTGCTTATATCGGAGAAGTAACTAAATTATTGCATTATTGTGAAGACTATCTAAGAACAGACACGTAACACGAGCATCCAGATTTAAAATTCAAAGCATTTTTATGGGTACTCCCATTTATCAACAAATTAAATATTCCGAATACAAGAATAGGCCTTCGTGGGTTTCACTACGCTTTCTATATGGTTGTAATTCCAATGCTAATCTCACAGATAAAGGGCGTGTTTTTCCTCCTGCAATGATTCAAGCAGCAGCAGGACTAGTATTTGAATATTAAACGCAAATGCATTGCCGTGTCACGCAGCATTCAAAATATTCGGGAAAAAACGTGCATCGTCATTCCACAAATTGTCCGAATTATTGATTTATTCGCATGCGTGGAAAAGACAGACAATCTCGAAGTTGAAACATTCTTTTCACTGATGAATTCTCTCCCAATGCTGCAATGATGACTTATTTTCCGGAGCGAGCCTAACGCGCATAAATTTTATTGATGGATTCGACATTTCAATCGGACGTCCGGAAAACATCCCGTCGAAATTCCGGAATTGCGTATTTCCAAAGTTTGATAAATTGACGCAGAACCTTCGTGAATCAATGAAAAGCATTACATGCTCATGCCTCTGTTGCGCAAAAATATTTTTGAAATCCTCTAAGTCGAGGAACCTCGTAACAAAATAAAATGTTCTTCTGCGGTCCAGCCCCCTGCAAAACAACACGAGTTTCTTTCATTCGCGTGCTCAAGCCGCATATAAAGAGAGATTAAGAAGGCGAGTAATTACGCATCTGCTTCAAAACCGACATTGCACAACAGCGAAACGCATTCATAGCCGTGAGAAAATACGACAAAACGAAATAATAATGATATTGGAGGCATCATAAAAAAAATCGAACACAAACTGCTAGTGAACGTCAGCAGATATTTTTTTCTTCCGTTGCACTGAGAATTTTAAAAATCTCGAGAAGGGCTTTCGCTTATTATTTTGTTCGGTCCATAATACTTGAAAATATGATACTGTTGGACTCTCTCTCTCTACAGTGATCTTGTCTACAACAATTTTCTCTCTATAACGAATTTACGCTGGTTCCGTAGGTTTTTCCTAGTACAGGTGTTCTCAACAACGAAAGTCTCACTGAAACGAACTTTTTTTGGTCCTTTGAATTTTGTTGTAGAGATAGGTTTGGTCTCTTGAAATATGCGAGAAAGGATTTGAAGCAACTTTCTGACTGAATTTAAAAGAACTTAAATATTCGGGTGCTCGATTTAATGCAAATAGGTCCAATAAAGGAAAAAAGTATTACATTCCGCGGTTTTATACACGGATGGTCTTCTGTTGAATTAAAAAAAATCCACGCATACCTGGGCTCAACATGACAGGTGTGGGCATGCAAATCCTCAATCAGGAATGAAAATCTGTTCATCTCATGAGAAGATTGAAATATCCGTGATGCAGTGTTTTGATAACCCAAAAAGGAAGCCCGTCATTAGCATAGATACCCCTTTATTAAAGTCGTGCAGAGGTACTCAGTATATAATTGACGCTTCCCAAAATGAATTTTTTCGCAACTGACTTGGACTGCCACTTATTTTTTTAATCGAGATATTTAACTCTGCTTTAAAATAAAACGGAATGAAAACAATTTCGCTGATAATCCGAAATTACTTTCGGAAATGTGGCTGTCGGAATTAATAGTCTATAAGGGATAAAAGCTTTTTGAACCTATTTATGATGACTTCGAATTAGCTTTTTTTGCTTCCGAATGATTTTAATTTATTGAATGAAGTTGACGGTGTATTAAATTAAGAAAATGTTTTTTACCGTACATTTCAGCGGGATCAACATTTTACGTTTCAATCATTTTATACAGCCATATAAAATCTCTGTTATTGTGGGGGTTATTTTTTGGGGGGTCTGAAACCAATTTGGCATTTTAGATATACTGTACTTACACCACAGTATGGTACGCAACCAAATAATTTAAGATTTACTTTATGCACCAATGTAAGACTTGTATCAATTTTATTTAAATGCAGGTCTTTCTTGGTATAGGTTTCTTGGTATAGATTCATCACCAATGTAGTAGTAGCGGTAAACCCATGCCTATCTAATATATATATTCATACTTGTTTATACAGTACATGTTGTGAATAATTGGTTGCTTCCAATTCTGATTATCTTACATTGTATAAAAATATGAACCATACAACAGTATTAGTTACCAGAGTACCAGACTTACCACAGAATTTAGCTAAAATATTTTTGAAAAACTTCATGCCCAAGAAAACATAGATGGAGAAAACTTGAACTTATCTACACATTCATGTCAAAGGTCATGACAATTCTGAATTTTTCTCTGACAGGGGTGACAGCACAGTTTTTTCCGAAAAACGAAAATTCCTTTGGCAGGTGACGTTTTTCTTCTGCATTCATATAATACGATGGAAACTTGAGGATTTTGAAAATAACGATAGGGTTTGGTTCACCAGGAAAAGCTTGGTTTCGTCCGTTGGCCTAACTCTGTTCAGGCTGTGTATCGTGAATTATTCTCGTAAAACTGAAACCTATTTGTGTGAAAAAAAAAAACCTGGTTACCCTGCAAAATGGCAAAGAACCTGCGGGAGTCCAAGGAGTAAGATGAGCACAATCATCCACAATGTCACGTATGTGATGATATTGTATGAAAGATTCAGTAGATTCTTTGACACAATGGACATCCCCCTGTTCAAAGAATCAAGTTCAATAAACCAGGAGGCGCCACGCCGCGTGCATTCAAATCAGCTTACATCCAACGAACCTTATTGTTCACAAAGTCAAAAGATCAGGACTCCTGTCGCAAATTCTCGTTTAATTTTATTGTTTTTTCCCCATCAACCAGTTGGTAACTACTGATCGTGATACAATCTCCAGTGGGATATTATTCCCGTCATCGTGTTTTATGGTTTGCCGTAGTGTTTTGTTGCGGTTTGTGTCACTGAACCTTGGGGCATCGGTGTCGTCGCCCCCTTATGGCGGAGGGCTCCGGATGTAACATGGACAACTTTACGACAATGACAAACAACACGGACTAAATGTACAATTTGATTTTTTCTTTTCTTTCAGTCTTCTGCTTTTGTTTTGTGTTGAGTGCTCTGCATATCCCGGCCACTTCGATCGACGCCGTGACGAAACGATTTGTGATGTCACGCTTTTTTTTTTTAAATGCACGATATTTCTTCCCAGCGGGGGGAACTCATTTCGTCTGTAGCAGTAGCACGACGTACGTGATCAACAGACTCAAGAACTGCAATATAAGAACCTCATAAAAAGTCCGGAAAACAAACAGTCATTACATAAAAAAAACCAAAATTCCGAATTGTGAAATTCCGCCTATAATCAAAGAGAGGTTTGAGGGGGGAGGTGTCCGCCGGTTCTAATGAATAACGTTAGGAAAGATTTCAAAGCTTTGCTCAACGTTTGAAATTTATAGAGATTCTAACACAGATTCCGAGATCTGTTCTGCCTGATTTGCATAAACAGATTGCATCATAGCTCCTTCTGAAAAAGAAAACAACCGTCCTCCGCTAATAACACGAACTCACGGAAAATATAGTTCCCTTGGTGATTAGGAAAAAGTTCCACGCGGACACGCCGATGTTTGCTGATGTCATCCTATTCAGGAAAACTTGAAGCTGCGAAATCATCAAGAGGAATTAATGCAGAACGCAAATTAGATCCGGGTAAAAATGCACTCACAAGATTTGCACAGCACAAGGATATGGACGATAAAAAGCAAAGACTGAAGCAAATAAACGCCCAAAAATAAGTTTTGCGCTTTTTACAGATGAAAACACATAATCGCCCGAATATAAATAATGGTTGACCACGCAATTGGTTAATTTCTAGAGTTCCGCTTTTAAATAGACGTGATGAAAAAAAAGAGTTCCCAAATTACATACGCAATTATTTTAATTTCTCGTGTGTGTGCGTGTTTTTTTCAAAATAATTTAGCCCCTTTTTTAGCAGGTAAACTGTTATCGATTTTTTTAAACACCTTCGAAGCTTAAGAATAATGTTACGTGATTTTAAAAATAGTTGCAGTCATTATTAGTAGAAGGCACATGGTTTTTCGCTTTCCGAACGGAGGCATGAAAATATGCATAAATTGGTTTAAATTCTGACCATCTCTCAAATATTTTTTTTAATTTTTCGAAGTATCAATATTGAAGTATTTTATGATTCCAAGACCCCATTAGAAAATCCAATTAAAAATTTCACCCTGAAGTCGCAAATTAATGGAGCACGAAAGTAAAAGCCGAGCAAGGGTGGATGAAGTTTCTTTTCAATTTTGAAATGGTCAAAATCGGATTTACTTTGACTTTTGAAGGCTGAGAAAATGTTTCTGTTCCCTTGATTCGATAGTTAGTTTACTTCCTTATCAATACATAATTTTATTCCGCGACAAAATAAAACCTGGCAAAAATGCTGAAGCAAAGCTGCAAAACTTAGTCACATTTTCTCATGATGATCATCGTAATCGTGCTGTATACCTGATTGAAGTCGATTTTGTCTGACCAATGGGTTGA
Source organism: Notodromas monacha (assembly GCA_905338405.1). Taxonomy (NCBI): domain Eukaryota; kingdom Metazoa; phylum Arthropoda; class Ostracoda; order Podocopida; family Cyprididae; genus Notodromas; species Notodromas monacha. The sequence continues at coordinate 55,785 of CAJPEX010000861.1, forward strand.
CAGGAGTCTATGGAACACCTGATGAGGTTCCTTGGCTTTTTCGTGCACCCTGCTGCAGAAATGGTTCACCAGACATTGCCTCACAATTCCGAAAGTGAAATGAGCTGACCGAAACACGAATCATGTCGAAAATCGAAGGATCAAAAGGGTCATTCAAACCAATAAATAAAAAACACCACCTTCAATCACGCTTGAATGACGGGTTGCTTTCGCTAATTTTTTGTGCGTTGAATTGTTTACTTACAAATGTACATCATGAGAAAAATCGTGTAGTCTCCACTCATGAGAACTTTGAAGGATTTCAACGGCACGTACAACAGGAACATACAGGCAATGAGCAGTAGCCCATAACTCAGCAAAACCATCTGAAAACAATTCGTGTTGTATGAAAAATTTGCATTCACCTTCTCATTTCTGGGATCGTTCGAATAACTTGTATTTTTGAGCATCGTAAACATATGCAGAGCATAAAAAGGGTTATTTATTCTCTTGAAGAAAAAAATCTTGCTCACGAAATGTCGCAATGGAAGTTTGTAGTTTCTCACGTTTCTCGAACCCAAGTGCTACAATCTTCCATCCTTCAAACGCACCGAAAAAGTTCATATTTCACTTTTATTCGTCGTTCATGTAGGCAATAAACTTACGAAGCAGAAATTCATATTGAAGAAGTCAAAAATAGCTAGCTTCTCCACACAAAACGTTTCGACCTTCTATTTTACGGCTTTGGAACGAATATCAACAATATATATGGCTTGAACCGCGCGAAACGATCGAACATTTAAAGAATATTTATTCAAAGGTTATATTTGGAAACCTGTTCATTATTCTTTTTGGCTCATTGCGGAAATCCCACTTTGGAAAGACTGAGGATTAGAAAAGGTAAAAGATTCGTTCTGGCTTCGTTGCTTGGTTCCTTAAGACGCATGACTGCATTTAGCGAAACGAATTGCCACGATATTCGAATTGCATTCAGGATAATACGGTACATTCACGATATTAAAAAAAATATATACATACGACGAATGTTTATATTTTAAGCAAAACTGACGCAGCGCAGGGAATTAGAAGGAAAAAAAATGACAAGAATATGCTTTGTGAGAATATGAGGAAAATTTCAATGTCTTCCTGAAAGCTATTCAGTCGGTACGTCGTAGGGTCAGTTGTATTTACAACTTTAAATTTTTTATTGCATCTGGATCATGTTTTTTAAATAATTTTCCGGGACACAGCATAATATTTGTTTCAAGCAGCAGAAAACAGACCAGATGTGCGAATACAATTTAAGACTTTTTAAACGTTAGATGCTGCGCTGGATTCAGAGTATATCTTTAAAAACGGCCTCAATTATTTTGAAATGGTTGAAAAATTGTTACCAAAAGAGTAGGAATTCAAATACCGTTCAACACCCTCACTTGTGGAAAATTTTGATTGAAAATACAATGAAGTCGATGAAGTAAGCAAAGAATGAAAAAAAAAATATCGCGAAGTTCCAGAGGTTCTTGTGGAAAAAATTGCTAAGGCTCATAATATCTTTATTTCCCCTTTCTCAACACGACCATATTTTTTATTGGCATACGAGACTCAGGGAAAATATTCGTGCTTCATTTATATATTCGTATATATACAGTATTGTTCACGTAAAAAAAATCTCCTTGAGAATATTCAACGTATTTTCAAAAAATACCATAGTAATTCTAAATCGTTCGTTTTTACTCGTGCTAGCTTCAATAACTACCGAGTACCAAAACAATAGAATAAACGAATTAATCCAGGAAATAAAAATTCGGACTCTAAAACCGCTGAATTGAAAATAGCAACGGGGATTTTTTAAGGTATGGTTTTCGAAGTACAGTACTTTAAAAATTGCCTTGGTTAGTGAAAATACCTACGACGATCTCCGATTTTATTTTTGGAAAACGAGTGTAAATTCGGCATTCGGCGAGAGAAACCGCTAGTGCTAATTATCGCCAGGATCATCTATCAATCTATTCGAACATTAATATTTCGGGATGCAGCTAGAAAATTAAGATTATTGGCCGATAAATTTGTTTGGAGTGAAGTAATGTTGGGAATGAGGATGAGTTTCACCTTGAATTACAATAAGGCGCACCCCGATTTTAATGCGCCAAACTTCGCGAAAAAGTACGTCATTGGAAATTTAAATGCCGAGCGCTGATTCTTTCTTCCTTATTTTTATATCACTGTGTATCCCCTGCTTGAATTAATTGGATATCAAAAAATGATTTCAGGAATAATCAAAAAGAAAAACGAAATGAATGAATTACCGGGCCAAATATTTGGTTGAACTCGTCGACGAGGTGGGAAAAGTTTTCGTACTTCTGCCACACCCGCAAGAACGACACGTCAGCACTGAGACTGTTCCGCATCGTCGCGGAAGCCTCTTGCGTCACCTTCGTTTCCGCCTCGAAGAACCGGATATTCCGTTTAACCTCCTCGTCCTGAACACCCAGTCTGTACTTGATGCAGTCTTTCAGGATTCCGAAATAGTTGCTCAAGTGGTACGACACGACGATGAGGTTGCACTCGAAAAACGCCATGCAAAGCAGGACGTAAGCGTATGCTACGACCTGCATTACTACCAGTGGCCAGTACAGCATCGTGTCCACGTACTCGGGTTGAGCAGCGATTAGCGTGCAATGAAATGGATTTTGCACGTATTGGTACGTCACCAGACCGAAACAAAAGCCCATGACGACGGCATAAAATAAGAAGATGACCCTCGCAAAAGGTACGACCTGAAATCCATTTTGTTTGACTAGTACAGCATGCAATCGAAAATAAAATTTCAATCGAAAATACAAAGTTGAGAAATTTCTTCGCATATTCTCAGGCGGAACATCTCGTTTTAAACAAGCGGTAAGTTGAATCTAACCCAGTGTTAACCAACCCATGGTCCGCGGACCGGGACGCTGGTCCGCAGAAGTTTTTTGCCGGTCCAGCACGGGACATTTTCCTTCAGCAGCATAATAAATTTATCGAAAATAGCAATGAATTACCTTTATCTGAAAATTTGAAGAAAAAAAAAAGGCAGTTGAAGGTATCTGATGAAAAATAAAATTTGACCTTTCTCCCAATGACACTTGAGACGAATTTCCACCGTCCCAATGAAATAAATTATTCTATTTTTTAAATCTGAGAAACCTTTCTTCAAGTTTACCTTTTCAATTTTTTTAGGACATTCAAATGTTGTAGCTGCTTCATTGGTTCTTGACTTAATTTTTCGAAAATAAGCCGAAACTGTTTAAAAACCTGCCATGAACTCTTCCAATAAAAAGTTTTTTGAGTCTGAAAAAACCATATGAAGCTTTGCTAGTCATCTGCAGAAGTTTGTGGTTGGAAATTTGCCGGTCCGGAAAAAAAATTTTAATTAAAAAAAAAAAACCGATTGAAAAAACCAGCACTTATTCTACTGTTCTAATTTCCCAACTTTGATTTTGTTCATTTCTCAGCTTCTCGTGTCTGCGGCGTAAATTTAGTGGATTTCAATCTCGCAGGAATCAGGCGGGTGGGTTCAGTTCAGGCCTCAGGGACATTACATGAATCATGTCAGACTACAAATTCTCGCCAGAGAATTCAATTTTTTTTCAAGACAAAATCCTGAAAAATATCGAAATTGTAAGCAATATGTTATTTTATTCATTTTGCGACTATCATACAGGCGTATGAGTCAAGCTATATATAGCTTACCCGTGAAACACGCCTATTGGCGTACCCCAGCTCCGTTTGTGACCACTCGTCAACCATGATGCTGTAGTTGCACTTGTATTTCAGCAACAGTATCGTCATACCGAAAAAGTACACGTAGTTCAGGACGTAAGGGGCGTAACTCATGATCTCCAGTAAGCTGTCATCCAAGTTGTCGTTTTCGTTGGCGCCGAAACTGCGATAGGAAGTGGGCGTCATCGCACCGGAAAAATTGAAACGAGCCAGCATGTAAACTTTAGGTTGAACTGGTTTAGTGACATTCTTGTACCGTATGTGGCTGACCATCCTGCAGAACGATATGACCTAGGAGGAAAAAATGAGGGTTGAAAATATCCGAAAAAAATGCACGCTGGCTATTTTTAAATCCTGTACAGTATTTTAAAGAAATTATAACTTTTAGAAATTATTTTTAAATGCATTGTTTGGTTAATAATTCACGGGAAAAGAAAAAGAATGTTCAAGAGGTCTGGTGTAATTGTTCAATTTTTTATTTGATAGCTGAACACCAGCTTCTTCTGCTGATCTCCATTTGAGTGGGTGAAGAGTTGAAAATTGTATTTTAGTCCGATAAGGTTCTGCCTCTGCCAAGTCGATTCAGCGTCCGTTATTTTACTTTAATTTCTATTTACAGCATTTGCAAAATGCTTAAAGTGTTGATGAAAACGTGGACAGAAAAACCCTTAAAATTCAAGAAGGAAAATTTATGAAGGTCATGCACACAAACGAAAGATGAAAGATGAAAGCTAGTACAGTAATTGAATCTCAATTTAGATCCTCCGTGTCAAGTCAAATGTGTTTAGTATGGTTTCAAAAAAGGACAATCGGAAAATCTGGTGACATTTTCGTGTCGTATACAATAACGCAGCTTCATGTGAAATGCGGAATACAGTACTTTTGCTGTATAGAAGCGACATCTAGGCAAACCTACCAAATCTCGAACATTAGGTGCGCTGCTTCGAAAATAGTTGACAGACCACAGGTGAAATCAGCTTGTTCAACTTCATTCCGAGATTCAATCAACAATAAAGCGGGAAATTTTTATTTTAGTCTGCCATCCACGTTAGTCATTTGTAAAAAGTATTCAACTGTTGTACTCAAAAATACACCTGTGAAAGGTGATGTAAAATATGCTGGAAAACTTTCGATATTGATGAAGATCAAAGAAATGCGGATTCTTTTTAAATCGTATTTCTTGCGCGAGAAACTGCTATCAATGTTGCAATAAATTTTCACAAAATAAAATCGAGTAATTCTAGTCTCGAAAATGCAACCTTCTGGGGTTATGGGTGTACTGATACTGTATACTTCGATTAATCAAGAAGCGACGAGTTACTCAACTTTATTTTTAAAGGGTGTGAATGAACTTCTCATGAGGTATTCACGTACAAATAAACCTGACGTATGACGCAAACGAGATCTTGTATCCAGCATTTTCGAGAGAAAATGTTCCAACGAACCACAATCAAACTCACTTGCTCTGAAAATTTTCAGCCTTAGTTTTTAAAATGCAACTATCTGTGTACAATGTGCGAATATCAGTTATTATCAGTAAAAAGCGACGAGTTACTCATTTCTTTATTATTTTTTTGGCGTTCGGATTGCATGAATGAACTGCTCACGACTCGAGTTCTTCGCACATTATATAACCTGGAGTATGCAGATGACGACCATGACGGAGAGCACAATGAGAGTTTTCAGCATCACCATGCAGCCCCCGGGCTTCAATTTGAGTCCCCCAGCTCCCTTGGAAACACTGACGGGAAATAGGCCCAAATTGGACGTGATCCTGATGAGGGGTGCCAAGGCGTTGACGAGCCGTCGATCCCTGATGTTCGACTCCACTTGCTCCGCCGTCACTTGATGATTAAACTCAAAACGTTTGGCCATCAGTTTGAATTAACCCTCCGGCCTTTCCTTCCACATATATTAAGGGAACTTCATCGAATAACCTCGGCTTTGACATCATCAGATCGACGTCAAGAAGTTTGCACACAGAAATATTGGTTTCCTACGTCGTCATTCACGCTTTTAAAATGCACAAACAAAAAAGTTCACGCTCATCACTCGCCTCTTCGGCAGGTCGTGTGTCTTGAATAAAATCAATATTGATCGGTTTTATTCCTCATTGACGCAGCAGTGAATTGCATACTTTGAATTGCGAATATGACGTGGATATGGATGAATTCAAACGAAATCCATGCCTTTTCAGCATATGCAATTTTATGACCTGCAAAGGGCGTTGGGTACATGATTTGCAAGAGAGTTTCTGTCACGAAGTTGCGTGCTGAATTTTGAAATGCAGCGATACTCTTTGAAAGAAGCCATCATTGCAAGTGTTGAAATTCAGTTACTTGCTTCTTCTGGGTTTTCTGATGTAAAATTTTGGAATAGCTGATGTGAAAAACGTATATCGAATGCATTAAACAATATATCTCCGCGTGTCGAGAAGAAGACGAAGTTGATAGTTTAATGTAGAAAAAAAAGACTCTTCAACCATTTCATTTGAAGAAAAGACTTGCCATGCAATACGAATATTTTTCTCCTGATATGCATGAAGGAAGATACTTTTTGAAAGGAAAACAAATACGAAGATAACTAATTACGATGTATAAACTTCCGCGATGAACGCTTTCTAGGAAAACACTTTTGTTTAGCAGATCATTGAAGACTGAGAATGAGATAACTATGAAAAACGAATGAATGACGATTTTGATTATTGCGTATAAAAAATACAATACAGTATTATATTCCTAGAAAAATAAATACTGTGGCTTTTTAGAACTACGAGCAGCAGTTTGTTTTATTTTTGGAGAGGCACTGTTCAATTTGTGCTTCATAGTATGCTGTACACGATTTCAAACGTACGCCTTTTTCAAGAATCAGATCGAAGGCCATTTTTATTATATAAAACTGGAGCAACCCCTCAAAAATGCTGTTTTTTTTTGCGAGGGTGTGAACAATTTTGTGTGCTAAAGATCAAACTTTTCAAGAATAACTTCAACCAGAAGTGGAGAAAGACTTTGCGTGAACAATTCTGAATCGCATCAAATTTGTAATTTCGACCTCAAATCGTTAAATTTTCAAAAATGTGAGAGAGCTAAGAATGATGGCAGTCGTGAAGACAACTCAAAAATGGTCTTCGACAGTAAAATACTGCACGTAATCAGCGCTAAGCTCGCTGTATTTAATTGCGAGCAGAAACCCGCGAGGAAATATCGTCTCGCTGAAATTCAGACGACTCACCGATCCCTTCGAATTCGCACGGGTGGCAGAATCCGGGTCTGCACACGATTGGTTCCCCAATAACAGGGTCGTTGCCGGCCCCAGCACGTAAAACGTTCACCAGGCGTTTGTTTAAATCAATCGAAGGGGACTCGGACACTGCTGATTCATAATGAGGTGGTGGCTGGTGAGACAGGACCTCGAAATCCAGAGATCCGGCCTGAAGCGGACCCAGTTTGACCACTGTGTCCATGCTGGTTATTGGCATTCTTTCCTGAATTCCGAAATTCACTTCCGAACAGATGCCGCGCAGGAAAGTCTCTATAAAGGGTTTCTGGAACGCTTACATAATAAAGTGTTCTATAGGTTAACTTTGCTCTGATTCTTTCTTCCGAAGAGGATACAGTAGCGTGGCACAGGGTGACAAGCTGTACTTGAACCAATTATCATTTATTAATACTGTACATTGCATTTTTCTTCGATTCTCTTTCAAATAGTATAGATCGGTATAATTTAAGTCGCATGGAATTGAACATCACGAGCATGGAAGAAATAATAATTCTGCGGAGACAATACGTTCTCTGAAATTTTGAAGATGTTTTGCACGAAATTTATCTCAGTTACATGCGCTATTTTAATCCCTTTCGCTATATCTGCCAGGCGAAATTCTTCTGTTGTTTACACCCTTCAGCCTTGCTTGAGATTTTGTTGTTGCGAATGATTTATAAATAGACAAGAAGAAAAATCGATCGATGCGCGAACGAAATCAATTTTCCCATCTGAATGCAATTCAACTTTGATTAAAGCTGCAAATATTTTGTTTGAAAAAAATCCTGTTTTTGTTGCTCGAATAGGGTTGATGAAGGAAAGGCACATTGTTTAAAATCAGAAATTCACCCTACAAAATAATGACGAAACGGTTGAGCTAGATCAATTTGTTTCTAGGAAAAACATTTTTTTGTTTCCTTGAGCAGTAATTGAAAAAAAAATTCGAAGGCTAGTCGCCCACCCTGTGTTTTTTTTTCAATAGAAAAATTCGGAACGTTTTCTCTGCCAAATGCCGGTGATTGAAAAAATCGCGATAAATGACGGAATATGCCAGCACACCATCGATACACGAACTCAGATGACCTGTATATAGAGAACTGCGATCTGCAACTTTTTCGCGTATCAGGTCGTTCGCTAGACTGCGAAAATAAGCTAGAGGGGGGTGATTATAAACTTAGCCTCATCAGCAAACTGATAATCCCTTTGCATTAGCAAAAAGGGGGATAACAAGCTTCATTCCCGTGCCAGAACAAACATTCCGCGGCAATCTGTCACCGCCGATCTGCGTTACGACAGCCTGGCCTCTATATACATATATATACACGTACGTATACTTGCATACTACTATACAGTATAACCCCCCCTTTTCCCCCGAGCAGATGGAACTCAGCCAGGCAGTGCATCAAGCAGCCACGTTTGCACAGCAAACTTCACTTCTACGCCATTATCCGCGCAATACCGACCCGAGCAGATGCGGCAATTTGCAGTTTGGCGAACGCGGGGATGATGGAGTCAGCAGAGCGGATTATCCGCCGAAAAAGGGAGGCGTTTCCTGCCAACACCACCACCACCACCACCACCATCACCACCACCTCCTCCACCACTGTATATTATACTGTACCACCACGTGCTTGCCTGCCTTGCTTCAGCACGGGCTGTCGATTACGTGTGCCATCCTCCCTGCTGGCACTTCCTCGCCACTTGACGACATCACTGCGTTGAACGCATTGTGGCGGAAATTCAAACAGGAATTCTAATACGACGCTTCCTCTGAAATTACGCCGAGCCGAGTAGGTACTTCCGTTTTACAGCTTCGCGGGTTCCTGGCGTCGTTTTTAAGCGGAGCTGGAATGTTCCATTTTCCAATTACCTGCGCCAATGTGTGTGTGTGTGTGTTTTTTTTTTTTTCAGACAGGGTGGTGGACCAAAAGGCCTAGATCGAAATTACGAGAAAGATCACGCCTCTGCTCAAATATGCAACTGCATTTTTTGGCGCCTAAAAAAAAAAGCAGTTAAGCCGAGACACGTCATCGAGTAAAGACATAAAATATCAAAACGGAATCTTCCTTCCGTTATCTATCGACATTTTTAAATATGAAGAAGTCGTGTTACATACGGATGCACTATTCGTGAAAGTGCAGAGTTCTGCATGGGACTTGCAAAAATGTAAAAGGAGCTGACGAATCAGACATTTTCTTGCAAAGAAAAATTGCGAATTCTGCCCACGTAAACCACAGTAATTTTCAAAGTATATACTGTAGTATGATGAATTTTAAAAGGTCCTTTTTTTTTAAATATTCTGGACAGTGACATTTCACAGGAAATATGGGATAAACTATCTCATCCAATTCAGTCACGGAAGTGAAAAAAGGACAAATTTGTTGCTTTAAGAGTTTTATTTTAAATTTAAAACAAAAGGTCAAAACTTAAATAAAAACAGGCTCGAAAGATTCAAAATTTGTGCTTGAAAATGCGTAAGAAAAGTATTATTCTATGGTTATTCTTCAAAAACCCACGGTGATGGCCGTAAGACTGCTGCAGATCGACAGACCCGTACGCTTCTTCGGAGGTTTGATTGAATTAACCTCAAATGGGTTTTCTGTGTTCATCGCTCTGATTATGTCAAATGATATTCCAAATTTTCCTGATTCACCCAGTACAGTATGTCTATGTTTTTCTAACAATGGCAACATTCAAGAGAATTGCTCGGGCAAAGTAGTGCTTCAACTCGTATTTGTTAAATTGAAATCCTCATTTTTTGAAGCATATGTTTAAGAAAATATATGCAAGCAGTGTCAACAAGTGTCGATTTTTTCCAAAGCAGCAAAAACAATTATCAGAGCAAGTGAAATCGTCTGAGGAAGGTTCGTTACTTCGAACATCATCATCCTCGGGCCATATAATTAAAAATTCTCATGAACATTCTTCGGATAACTGCTATTTCTGGAAATATTTAAACGTGAGATTGAAAATCTGAATAAATAAAAAGTCAAAGCGGGATTTTGCTGAAGTGGAAATATTTTGGGAAATTTTGGATCAATGAGATCAGTTATTTTATGGCTAAAAAACATTAGTGCACCTCCAGTAAATTTCGACATACTTTAATACAGCCTCCAAGTCAATTTTTTTGCCTTTACACAATTTAGAATGTACGTTTCACATGCGAAGGCGTTGCAATTGATAAAATCAATGTTCCTCAAAATATACCGAAAGACTTCGGAATCTCGGATTATTTTGTCAAATGAATATGTGACGCTTCATTGTCCCAAGATTTTCAAAGATGGAATCGTGCCACATAAGAAAAATATATTTTCTTTTGGGGCATACGGATTCGCAAAAATTTCAAGACTGAAGGAAAGTTCTTTCGTTCTGTGGAAATTCCTTTGAAATTTATCGAACGTTCCCTATAATCGTCGCAATAAAAATAATAACTTGATCTCGGCGAAGATTCTGTGGTACCAGCGATTCAATCTTTACCGATTTGATGGAAATTTCCTAGAAAATTAAAAAAGAAACGATAAGAACTGAAACAAAGAATAACGAACCGAAGATCTCTCTGGGACGGTACTCACCAACGAGCCCATATGCCAATAAGTGCTTTGCACATGTTGAAGGCCTTCCTTGCGGAGTTCCAATCAGCCCGACAATACTTCCCCACACGGAAATAACTCGATTTTCCTTTTTCGGCAAATCATTTGTCTTTTTCTTCTTCTTTGCTTTTCTGGTTCAACACCGGTTGCATTTGTAACAAAAGATCAACCGGGACTCGCTGTCCCGCACACACTTCTGGATCCGAAAAACAAAAATGAAAAAAAGGAATTTTTCGCAAGTTCTCTGTTATTTTTAGTTTTTTTTTGCGCCGAAAATTGCATCTCGAATAACTTTATCCGAGTTCTTGCCATTTCGGGTCAACTATACGATTTTCAGTTTAGGAGTAACTTCCAAAGAAAAGGAAACAAATCAAGCACCTATACGAATCGACAACAAACCATTTATTTTTGTTTGATGCATAAAATCCAATCACAGAACCGAATAATGCTCAGAAATTTCAGCAAAGCCGATTTTCACTTGAACACGCCACAAAATTGTTTTGTGATATTAGTGCATCTTCCAAAAAATCTATCATAAAGGTTTAAAAATCTACAATGTTTCCCTGAAGTGGAAACAGAAAGCGGATTTGCAAAGAATAATTTGACGGCACATCAAGGATTCGTATTTTTTTTGCACCAGGATTAAAAATCATGGGAAGGCATACTTGTTCTCGGGCTGGAATTTTTATACGAATTACATATGTTTATCTTGGAAAATCGATAAAACGCATAGTTTCCCAGAAAGGATTGAGCAAATTCGAGTGAATATTTTATAAGGATATAAATAAATGAAGTAGATGTTCCAAAGAATGAATCAAGTTATTTAAAATCTGACTCGAGCTAAATGTTTATTTTCGGTAATCAAAAATCTCAAACATAGATAACCAGCGCTTTAATTGTGGGTTGTCTACAAATTTCTTCATGGAAAGGTGGGGTGTTCAAGTGAAAAGCCAATTTTTAATTGGAGTTTACGATGGTGAACTTTCTTTCTCAATATAATAGCGAAAGAAAATTGTTGGGGTGTCTTCAATTACTTAAGATTAGTCTTAAAAACTTTTTAACTCCTGAGTATTGACCTTAACGGAACTGACAATTCTTTTAAAATTCAATTGAGTTTTCCCGGACGACACAGCTGAAAATAATGCTTCTGATTCACATTACGTCCCAAGAAAATTGAAATTAATTTGACATCTTCAACAAATAATTCCCGAAATGCAATCCTAAGCCGAAAAACATCCAATAAAAAGCAGCGGACCAGATGTTAAATTTTAAGGGAATGGTTTTTTTCCGAATATGACGAAGAACGAAAACTGATTCAGAAACAAAAAAAAAACGACTCACAAAATACCAGACGTTTCTAAAGCAAACCTTTTTGATTTTATGTCAACGCATATTCAAGGCTTTATTTATGCAGTCGATTTTCTGTCCTCGACGAAACTGTCTTTTGTACAGAGTTCTATTGAAGACCCACAAAGTAAAAAGAATCAGCAGCATACGCGTTCGTGGAACCGTTCGATTTCGCGATGAGCATAGAAATTTAGCTAGGTGAAATTTCTTCAGAAAATAGTCTACGGCCCATTCGTTCGCTTCTGCAGAAATTTTCTAAAGCTTGGCTGCACCAGGAAGCTTTTCCTTACCTCAATTCGGAGGAGGCTTTTTTTTTCAAGTTCATAACACGGACATTCATTTTCCTCCATTTCAATCTCTTTTCTCTTGTGTCCTTTCTCCTTCACGAAGAGAAAAAAATAGGAAGAAAACGATGAGAAACCAACACGAAATTAAGAAAAAGCAAATTCCGCATAAGTTCCGAGATCCTTTTTTTTCGCACACGAAAAAAAAAACAAAACGTTTTCAGCAGAGTTTCAGAGCCCGGTTTGGCCTGCGGACGTGGACGCCATGTTGTCGGGCTGGATGGGCGGCGCCATCATGGCCCTCGGATAAGTGCCGTACATGTTCATGCCAGCAGGTGTCACTGCTGTCGCTTCCACATGGTCCATGGCAAATTCCGTCCGGCGAAGAGTGTTGGATTTGCCCATGGAGTTTTTGAGGATGCCCTTGACTTTCGTTTGTCCCTGGGAGTCTTCCGAGAAGGAGTTGCTGCGGCTCAGGGGCTTGCTTGGACCGAGGTATGCTGAAGGAGCCGGGGGAAACGGCTCCTTCGCCTGAAGAAAAAATGCACACATTCATTAATATACACGGATTGTGGAGCATTTTAGATTTTTCTGAATCAAATCAAGCAAATTACATCTCAATTTTTCCGATTTTTCTTTTCCAAATTTAGCTCGAGCGGTGTGAAAATGCAGAATGATTATCGCATTTGCTCCTCATTTTTGTCTGGCGCTCACGTTGCCCCTTTCAGCTGAACAATGGTCAAAAACTGCCTTTAATTTTCTAAAAACAATATACTGTAATAATTTCGATCGCCAGGCAGTCATCGTATTGTTAACGCAAGTCCTAAAAAGAAAAATTGAGATATGCTAAATTACACCTTTCAAAGATGGGATTCGGCTAATTGTTGGAAGGCGGATCTTGCATAAAGCAATAAAATCAATCGAACGAGTGGTTCTCCTATATTTTTTATATGTTCAGGCGCAGGACTTACAAGTACTGTATACATTTTGGAAAGACGAATTAAAGGGAAATTTGGCACCCATTTTTGTTCTCACCAGCATATATGAAATTCATCACGTCGTACTGAAAGAATCTGCTCATTTTCGAGCGACGCCCTTCATTAACAAGCGTCTGGAAATACTTCAAATTATTGCTAGGCCTTTTCTCATTCATTTGAGTTCGTTTTTTCAAAATAAAATAAATAAAATATGTTTTGGATAAATGCACGAATCACCGAATGAAATCGTACCTAGAAGTGTTTAAAAAATACTGAACTGAAAGGAAAAATATTCGACTGCGACGGTTCGGTTTATAAAAAACCCCGGAAATCTATAATATTAACGTCGCAACGGTTATAAAATTATTTTTACTAGGAATAATTTAATGCACCATACCATGTATTCAGAAAACGTTTTGAATTCTTATTTATCACTGAAGATAGCAATAGGCTTTCATCCACATTTTTACTGAATTCAGGGAAGATTCACAGCTTTCGGGAAATGGATGTTTCCGAAATAAGTCATTCAATCTAATTGTCTTCAAAATTTAGTTATGATTTCCTTGATCTAATAATTGTCTGTTGAAAATGATCTTGCTTCCATTATCTAATGAGGGGCAGCAGTTTTGAAAAATTACCTCGAAACTTGAATTCATATGCAATACTGAGACATTCCAAATTCGCATCAACTGTAGAAAGTGGTTTCGAAAGGTAATTCCTTGTCAAACGACCGTTACGACTTTTAACAGGATCATTTTTGTTGTTGAAAATTATCGCCATCTCTTTTTTTGCACTGCCATTTTATTACTAACGTAAAATACAACTAGGAATTACCCAAATGGACATAGAGAAGTCAGCAGTGACACGAGATTGGTTTTCCAAGTGTTATTGCCTTCATGGCTTTATGACCCCCGCAAATGGGATGTTATAATTGTTTGAACAGCTGTCAAGACATTATACAGCTGACATCTGGAATTTCGTCATCACGGAAATACCAAATCCTTCCAATTCCATGATAAATTATCATTGGCTTCACTAAATATACGGATTTGGAATATGTGTCAATGTTTGATGAAAAAAAAAAATTCTCTCATGTAGTGGGAGAACCATGGACAATTCTACAGGCAAAATCTAAGTCCTCCCTTCATTCACTCTAACTCCAATACTTCATTACATGTATTTGAATTCCATGAAGAGACCCTTTCTGAAATCCTAAAGGATCAAGCTAAACTGTTGGCCTCATATGATTTCTCATCAAAGATTCTCTCTAATTTTTTTTCATTCAACTAAACCTCATACAGACCGCCGGAATGCAAAAAATATACGATGGATTTTGGAGACGATGAAGGACTCTCTAGCTTTTTTCTGTTGAAAATTGGGAGGGAAATGTATTTAATGACACAGAATGAGACGTGGACAGTGTATTTTGTGGATTGTATTTTCTTTTATTTATTTTTTTAAATCTATTTGTGCTTTGTTTCCTGCTCTGAAGTGATTAAATGTCTTTGAGTGGATTTGGGTTGGGTAGGAAGGGGGTTTGGATATGGAAATCTTGATTGAATCTTGTGAACGCTGAAAAGTGGAAAATAAAGTGTTCTGTTCATTCATTTATTCATTCACTCGTTCTTCTTTCAAAATATTTCCATTTTAAGGGGTGCCTACAAATTTCCCCCATTGGAAATGGCTGCCCAAAATCGGGGCGTGACATATTAATTACAGTACAATACTATACCACCAAGTTGGCTCCATGAGGTAAAGTGTAGTTGGGGAATCCAGTAATAGGTTTTACAGGTGATTTTACCAGGAAGAAAAAACAAACCAAAGGGTACGACGATTCAATTTAGGGTACATGAAGACGAGGGTGAACTACTTGTAGGACCATTTGTTTTAAATGTCACGTAATTGAACCCAGATGGAGGTCGTTCTGCACAGTACAGTACTCATCATAAGGGTTTCTCTGATACCTCATCAACTTGGGATAATTTCAGCATCCTAAATTCAGGAGGAGGGCAATCTGAAGTTGATGGTATGCATACCAGGGTTCAGACAGAAACCAAAGAGTACAAATTATTTGCACTGCATCAGGTTACCCGGACTTTGGGAAATTAAATTCCAAAATATTAATAATTTACAGAGGGTCCCGGGCATAACAAAAGTAGTCCATCCCTGGATTTATTATTTCTTTGCAGAAATGTTATCCGATATGAAACATAACTTTGATTCAATTACGATTGGAAAACAATCAGATCAATCAAGTATTAAAATACACCTTGACTTCACGTTTTTATCAGTATAAAACTGAAGTAACTCTAACAAGTTTGATCTCTTAACTGTCTGAAATTCTAAAAATTCCATCGACAGCAGAGAATAACACTTTATATACTGCCCTTTTCTCATTTTCCTCGAGTTCTCAAAAAATTGCAAAGATCCTCTTAAAACAAGCTAAAAAGTATTTCTTTTGACCAGATATAGGTTTGTTATGTCATGTGAAACAATTTTGTGAGAGATTCCCTTTTTTCCCGACGATTTTTCTTCATGCTCATTTTTCGTTGTCTTTCGTAAAACGGGGACCCACTTGAAAGAAAAAAAAAACACTTTTTGGACACTGCGTTAACTCCATGATGATAAATGGCCAGTGCAGTCAAAAAAAAATTCCGTATATGGGTTCCACTTGAAACTCGACCGCCAAACTTTCCAGGACCATTTCGGATATCTGACTTTTTCCATCTTATCGACCGCACTTTTCAACGGATGTACCACAGTGCACTATCTCTTCTCGGCTTATAACATGAATTATACGGATCGGATTTGTCTGAATATTGACCAAACTGTGTCCCAATATTTGCATACCGATCCAGTGCCAAGAGCAGTGATGGAGCTCGTCTATAGAAAGTATCGTATGACTCGTTAAATTTTTCAGCTAGAAACTAAAGTGCTGCGTATCATCTTTATAATTCAACGATTCCGCAGTCATTTTTGCACAATGAAGCTTAATGCAGACTAGCAATTCGGAGCAAAATTCCTCTGACTTGACATCGAAACAAATACTGTATACAGTTAAACCTCTCTTATTAATTTCAAGGAACCAGCAAGAAAATTCGACTTGACATTTTTGTCGTGGGAAACATAAAAGAATTGTAGATGACTTGCTGTTGTGATATTCTGAGACTTGAATTTCTTCTGAAAGGATTTGACGGGGTGCTGAACTTGGAAGCAGGGGCTCATTTGCCCAATTAGTCTTTCACTTCCTTTCAAAACGCCTCAAGATACTTTTTATTGCTTTTCTCTTTCCCCGTATAAAAAAATAATGGCCAAAATTCCTCAGGAAATTCGAGTTGCGGAGGAAAAGCCTACAAGTTGGGCAGGTTTTTAATCCATTTGTTTCTTGGGGGATTCAGGCTGGGACTTGAAGCAAATTTGACTCAGGGAGGTTCAAGTTATCCAGGTTCAAATGTATGTATTTAAATTTTCCTCTGATGAAGCATGAAGAAAAGAAAATTCTTCACGTCGTTCTGCGCAACCCTGTTCAAAACATTCAACACCACAATACACCTCATGCTTCCAAACAAGTAAAACATAAAACCTGGCAAAGGCTGTGAATAGCAAGTACAAGCCCCTATATGGTCCCCATGTGTGAAACGAGAAACATGGGGAAAAAAATGGCCGAAGGAACCTTTTTCCTTTCACCCCCTGAAGTCAGTCTTTCAAAGCGATGGAATTGCTTTCTGGAGTGAATAGACTCAATGTGAAGGAAGCCATACACTATTCACCAGCTGGCACCAGCACAACAACTTCACTATACAAAGCAGATGCTGATGAATAGTGTCCCAATATTTGCATACCGATCCAGTGCCAAGAGCAGTGATGGAGCTCGTCTATAGAAAGTATCGTATGACTCGTTAAATTTTTCAGCTAGAAACTAAAGTGCTGCGTATCATCTTTATAATTCGACGATTCCGCAGTCATTTTTACACAATGAAGCTTAATGCACACTAGCAATTCGAAGCTAAATTTCTTTGACTTGACATCGAAATAAATACTGTATACAGTTAAACCTCTCTTAATAATTTAAAGGGACCAGCAAGAAAATTCGACTTCAAATTTTTGTGTGTGAGAAACAGAAGAATTATAGGAAACTTGCTGTCGTGATATTCTGAGACTTAAATTTATTCTTAAAAGGATTTGACGGGGTGCTGAACTTGGAAGCAGGGGTTCATTTGCCCAATTAGTCTTTCACTTCCTTTCAAAACGCCTCAAGATACTTTTTATTGCTTTTCTCTTTCCCCGTATAAAAAAATAATGGCCAAAATTCCTCAGGAAATTCGAGTTGCGGAGGAAAAGCATTCAAGTTGGGCAGGTTTTTAATCCATTTGTTTCTTGGGGGATTCAGACTGGGACTTGAAGCAAATTTGACTCAGGGAGGTTCAAGTTATCCAGGTTCAAATGTATGTATTTAAATTTTCCTCTGATGAAGCATGAAGAAAAGAAAATTCTTCACGTCGTTTCTGCGCAACCCTGTTCAAAACATTCAACACCACAATACACCTCGTGCTTCCAAACAAGTAAAACATAAAACCTGGCAAAGGCTGTGAATAGCAAGTACAAGCCCCTATATGGTCCCCATGTGTGAAACGAGAAACATAGCCCATGGGAAAAAAAAATGGCCGAAGGAACCTTTTTCCTTTCACCCCCTGCAGTCAGTCTTTCAAAGCGATGGAATTGCTTTCTGGAGTGAATAGACTCAATGTGAAGGAAGCCATACACTATTCACCAGCTGGCACCAGCACAACAACTTCACTATACAAAGCAGATGCTGATGAATGGCAAAGTACCAGATGTTATATACTCTGAGCAAGGTTTTTCAGCTGCTGCTGGCGTTCGTGCACATATATGAGCGTGAATCGACATTGGGTTGAAGAACCTTCCATAAATGTTTATGACCGCAGGGATTAAACTTTTTTTTTTCTTTTCTCACGAGGATCGTTTGGAATAAACGATGGAAGGAGGCTGCAAAAGGGCAGAGCTGATCATATGCATTTTTTTCTAGTACAGTATTGTACTTTCTTTAACAAAGTAATTTATTTGCAAATGACCGTGATTTATCCGGTCAAGACCGTGATTTATCCCCCTCACAATTCAAAACCAAGTAGAAAAAATATTAAAAAATTTTCTCCGAATCCACAACAAAGGAAAAAATGCTTATACAAAGCAGAATAGAACATGTATGCATTTGAAATTTTTATCCAACTGGGTGTTTAACAAACTAAAAAAAAAGAAAAACGCGGGATTTTCATGCAAAGTTTGCATTACAGCTGTCAGTATTTGAATGTCCTTCATTCAAGCCATTGAAAATCATACTTTAAAAAGTTGTAGACACGGTAAAAATTTCTGAAAAAATTAAACCAAAAGCAATTCTGAAAAAATTGCTGTTTGTCTCACCTGATGTCATCTGCTCAGTGAAGACTCCAGCTGTTGGTGATACAGGTTCCGGGCAGCTTCGGCACCCGGGTCCGACGCCCCACCGACGACGACACCCGCGCCAGTACCACCAGACCCAGGACCCACATTCTGTTGCGCCCCGACATGCGGCAAATGCAGCAGCTGCTCCTGGAGCAAATTGAAGCACATGGCAATCAGCGCCATGCCAACGAGCAGGTAAAGACTGCAAAGGAAAAAGGACGCCTGCAGGAGTTCGGGCTGGTCGCCAGCCCGTGTCCCGCGGCCCGGGGTCAGGTTGCCGAACCCGATCGTGGACAATGCCACGAAGCAGAAATAGGCGCCGTCCAAGTAGGACCACTTCTCTTCCCACCATGCGATGAGAAAGGCGCCGCCGGAAACGTAGGCGATCAACAGGGACAAGCAGAAGAGGATTGGCACGGCGGGTCGAGGTCGGACAATGGGACCCGGGATCCGGGTTAGTGCTGATGCTGACTGGCGCAGGGGGCGAGTGCCGTCCAGCTCTGGGCCGTCTGTGAAGAAGCTGTCTGGTGCACCCATGCCCGTGGACCTGTAAAATGAACATATTCCCCCAAAACGAATCAGTTTTAATGCGCAATGAAAACGGTTGTTTTCTGCATGGTCATCTCAATGGTCCTCACAATAAAGAAAGGGTTTCTTTAAAAACCAGCAGAAAATTAAGTACAGTGAGACCCCCACATGCGGACACCTCGACCTGCGTACAATTCAACATAGGGGCACTTATTTTCCCATAAAAAATTGATAAAAAAAAGGCCTGAAATGAGGACACTGACTCAACATCGGGACATTTTGTGATAAAATTGCAAATACATTTCAAGCCAAATTACAAGAAGCGTATATTTTCAACCCTGAAATTGATGTAAGAAAAGTTCTTGGGCATTCCTCTCACCAATTTACTATCCATTCAGCAAATTTTAAAAATTACCTCCAGCATAGCAAATTTGCAGCATATGTGAACCCTACTTGACATTTCTTCTACACCTTTGGAGTTTAGAACAAATTTTGCGGCACACGGTTTCATGATTCTAAATTCTAGATAATTTAGATAGTCACGACATCCCCGAAAGAAAAGGAAGATCGGGTGTGAAAAATGTTTATCTTTTTTTACCAGTCTCAATATTTGGACTGTTTGAAGAACTCCAAATGAAGCTAACCTTATTATGACGCAGAACAGAGAATAACCCAAAAAGATACGGGGAAATACAATTTCAGTTGAGAAAAAGTTTTACATTACAGGAAATAGACAATGAATTTAATCAGTTCTCAACAGATCCCATGTATCTAAGACAGTTTTAGTTTTCAACCGAAAAGGACCGACGATTCCAAAATAAACACAGCTTTCTTGTTTCCTTTTCAAATGCGTTCATCACAGTACTCGTTTTCTTCCGAAATTTTCTTGAATCGTTCAATTCTTGGGACACTTTGATCTGGTTCTTTATTTTTCAGATGCTCAAGCTTCTTCAGTCAACCCAGACACTATTCGGTAGCCAGATACAATTCTTTTTTTTTTTTTGATGACCCTCCTCTACCTTTCGTGCCTTCATAAACATTTTTGTAGGTCGTCGAAAAGGATGGGGGTTTTTGGACATTGACTGAAACGAAAGTGGCACACGATTTCCCTCGCGAAACGCTGACTGGAAACGAGATCTTACTCGCCTTCCTTGGGCCTCTTTAAATAAGGCGTGTTAGCTTGAGAGCCCATTGCTCCTCCGCTTAAGTTAAAAGGAAGGGTAGGCCTCTGCGCCTTTGCTCTTTTATTTAACGGGCTTGCAGGGGAACAGCATCAGTCACCAGCAGCAGACCCACTGCAAAGTACACCATATGCAGTACTCATTTATTTATTTTTTTTGTGTGTGACCGGTTTCAGAGAAATACAGTTCCATTTGGAAGGCCGATCCAACAACGGTGCTCCTGCAACATCGTAATCGTCTCTAGTGTAAACAATTTACGTAGTTACTAACGGACCCCGGTCCTACTCTTTTTTTTATTAATGTTACGAGCTAATAGAGAAGGACGGCGAACTTGGTTCCCTATTTTTTTTTAATTGAGACTGTTCGAAGTGTCGAAAAACTGGGAACGTAAAGTTGATGAAATACCAGGAATAAAGCAATAGTAAATCACCAAAAGAATAATTTAACTGCGCCGTCACGTGCCATTAACTTTCACATTAGAAAATTTTTATTTTATTTTTACACTTCTGGATGCAGTTGAGCGATTTAACTCAGGCTCAGAATATTTTTCCGGGAATTTTATTTCATCAGGGATTTTCTTCACAATTCCGGTCGAATCGTCGTCCAGTTCAAACGCAGCTACACTAGCGATTTTTCTCAAAATCTCTGAATGCTAGTTAATGATTAATGCTTTTCTCTTCAAATAATTGTATCTTTTGAAGATCTTTATGCTGTTTTGAAGGATGATACATTCCCGTATTTAAAATTTTCAGGAAAGCTGGAAATTATATTTTGCTCAATGAAGAAGGCTTCGTGAACAGAGAGCATCGACACAAATATTCTAGTTGAACGAAATCAGTTGAATAATGCTCTTTTTCAAGCCTCAGACAGCGAAACAAAATGGGCAACATCTTCAATATATCTGCTGACGTTTTCATTATAGAAAAATTTACCTCTAAATTGAAAATGAAGTCAGAACAACTACTTCGGCTGAATGAAC
>CAJPEX010000862.1:0-51675 GCA_905338405.1 Notodromas monacha
ATGTATATACCCGGGTGAGGATTTCAACTTGTGCAATCAGTTGATGCAACGCGTGATTAGCTTTCCCCTTCCGAGCTTTCATGCGAACTTGCTCCGCGGGAGGGACCAGGCTCCAAAAAAAAATTTTTTCTAACCTATTTTACCAAGGAGAAAGCATTGCTTCAACCAGCTGCTGTGTGTCTCCGCGAATCACCAACCTCGAACAGGTCAAACGTTTTTTTTTCTTTCGCCAGGTTCCTTTGCACATCCTGGATATAGAGGAAGACTGCGAGTGCGAGTCACAGTATTGCGTTTTTCTCAAAATTTTGCTGGAATGCAGTATTCCTGAAAATCGGGATCCCGTAAAATTAAATTCGGATCCGTTCTTACGAAATTTCGAAAAAATGCTTCTCTTCCACCTTTTCGAAAAGTTGCGGTACACAAAATTTCCATAAAATTGCACCTAAAATTGTTAGAAAAATATTTCAAAAACTTTCTCAATTTCAGCTGTGAGCATGCAGTTGCTGAAGCTTTTTTGCGCATACGAAAGAGGAAGACACTAAAAGCGCAGCATTACGTTTTTTCCTAAAATTTATATAGCTAGTATTAAGAGGTATACAGAAAAGAAATTCTTTGGATTCAGTGCAAGAAATACATTTCGTGAATGATTCCTGTGCGATAAGCCCCACAGTACAGAATCCAAATTATTTTTTCAAGCGTTGATTCAACAACAATTAATTACGAGATTACTTTTAACATCAGAAAAACCTTAATTTCTTTACAATTTTTTGGCACACAGAATAACTGAAACAAGAAATTCTTCCCCCTTGGATTGATGGGATTATATAAAAAATTTAATTTCGAAAAATTTAAATCGGTTCAGTTTTCATGAATGTTCGAAATGTTCTGCTGTCAAACTTTTTAGAATTGGGTCCATTCAAAATTTCTTTGGAGGTGAAGATAGTTAGAACCCAAGCTTTCTGCGAAAGATTCAAATTTTATTGGATTTTCCAAAGTTTAGTCCACCGATGATCGAAAACTGCCGAAAAGAAAATGAGCATGGTGTCCAGTGTCGAACTGTCGACCTAAAACCTCAAACAGCAACACTCAAGATCTTCAAATATGGCCTGAAAGGATTCCGGACAGTATTTTTTCCTGAATTAGAAAAAGAGACTCTCTTCAGTGTATCTTGATGCCGCAAACTATCGAAGAAAATTCATGAGTCAATTCTAAGTATTAAGTAGAATGCTTAGGTGCAAGCTCTCCAAAGAAATATTGAACCGACAATTTTCGGAAAGGTTAAAGGCAAAAAATCGTTTTCGAAATAATTTCATAAAAACGGATCCAAGTTGATTTGTTCGGGATCACGGTTTTCGCGACTACAAAAATTTGAGAAAAACGTAATACTGTACAGTACTTTACTTGTAAGGTACTCTTCCTCTCCCGGATGCGCGAAGAAGCGTCAGCGACTGCTGATGACACGTAACATTGAAATTTTTTTTTAACAATGCGTATGAGCAACCTCCGAAGAACTTTTTTACGGACTCTTTTCGAAAAGCTTGGAAACCGTCATTTTTTCTCAATTTCATGTAAACGGATTCTACGTTATCCTTTGATCGCAATCCCGCGTTATGGGGGATCAACGAAGTGCGCTCCGAAAATTCCTACTTATTTTTTCAGCTTTTTGCTTGAACCAATAAAAATTTGAAGATTAACAAAAAAAACAATTTTCGATGAGGATTTATGCGAGGCATTTTCCAGGTTAATTTGTTCGGATATATAAAATATGATTCTCGGAAAATATGGGCTTTGAAAGTCTCCCGAATTTGCTATAGATGATTTTTTAATCAGTAAAAACGCAGATGGAAGTTCAAGCAGATAGACTACCGTCAGAACACTGCACTCATATCATCATTCAAGTTTTGGGATCTAGTTTAAGCCGAACGCACCCTGGGATCGTTGTCATTGTCACCCTTATACTGAATTATTTGAGGCCGAGTATAACTCCAATGAACCTCAAGTTCATTGCATTCGTTGATGTAGATATTATTCAAACCTTCGGGACTGAATCCAGGGAGCTCTTCAAATAATTATGAACTACTGCATGGAATGACGAACGCATGTACACTATAGTCAGGGATTTTTATTTGTACTGTACTAGATCTGGATTCCTGTGCATAACATGATTTATTTTTCTTTTTTAAAAAACATCAGGGGACGTGTAAATTGGTTGTTAAACTATTCACTTAATTGCCTTAGACAAGCGCCCCTAACGAACTCATGAATAGTCGACCTGAATATTTCACGCTATCTGCTTGAAGTTGACTTTGGTTTGAAATTTACTAAAGAAAATTCTAACTCAGATTACGGCATGGTTTTCAAAATATTCGAAATGAACCCTTCGACTTCGGTGATATCCTTAATTTGAGAGAAGCCGAGGATTGAATTTTTTTGCAGAGATTAAAAATTGATCGCAGTGTCTGTCATCACGTCAGTTGTACTTGTGAGCCAAGTACAGTCGTTGAACTTGGAGAACTGGAACCTTTCTAAGTTGAATACCCACCTATGCTAAATTAATTTCTCGTCCCAGTCTGATTTCCCTTAAAAGCAATGCATTGAAACCCTCTTTAACAATGCAAGGCTTTTCCTCTCAAGCATCTGTAACTCAAAATTTCCTGAGGCCTTTTGGCTGTTATTTTCTTTGCACAGGAAAGAGAAAATAAAAATAACTTGATGAGTTTTGAAAGGAAGTGAAAGACTAATTGGGAAAATAAAAAATGTTGATGTGCTGTCAACTCATTTAAGAAGCAAGTTAAGGCATAGACTATCGCCATTTACAATTTCCTAGAATTTTTCTTCGGTTCCCACAACACAAGTGCGTGTTTCCCTAACTTGAAACCTTTCAAAGTCGCTTTTTGTTTTGCTGTTCCTTTCAAATTCAACTTGAATAAGAGGTTCAACTGTATATTGAGACTAGAAAACTCTTGGGAGCTTGACACGAAGCACAAGGTGCAGTTCGGAAATTTACTGCAAATGTTTCGAAGGTAATGTAACCGTCTGTTGAGTTTCAAGAGAAGCAAGAATATAGGAAGGATTTTTGTTGCTGTTGTTGTTATTACAGTATATAAGGTCCGTAACAGTCAACGCTCTCCTGAGGACGCCGGAACTACTCCTATATTGAAGCGAGAAGGAAGGTTGAATCGTAATTCAGCACCCGGGCCATTGCAGTGTGAATCCCCTTTTTCACGAGGGGGTCTTATTAGTGGACGAAAATTTATTTCTGCTGCCGGAGATTTTTGTGGCAGCAATGTTGTTTGATTTACCACGCGTTCGCCCTTCAACCCAACCCGCGTGGAAATGATTACCCTGCGCGCGCGATGCTTGGGTTGCTTGGTAATGAACCCGAGCATATCCTTGAAGGAACCTTGCAAGCCATCACAGAGTCATCCGCACGTTTTTCCCTCTCTATCGAGAACGCCTTAAATGACAAGGTAACACGGACTCGAGTGAAATAGGGGCTGATCCCCTGGGGGCAGAGCTCGAGAGAGACTTTGGCCGAGTCGAGACTTGTTGCGACTCGAGTGCCAAACCCCAGAGTCCGAGTTCACGAGCCAGGTTTACTTTACCTCATTATTGTGCAGCCCCGAGTTGCGGACGTAATTGGTTCATGAACTTCGTCCCCAAGTCCGCATGTTCAATCATTTTTTCCGAGACTTCAATGGAAATAAATTCAATTGGCTTTCCTGTACGTTCGTCAAAAATTGAAAAAAATATCTCCCATAAAATGAATAAAATTAACTTAACTTCAAAATACGAAAAAATAGCAGCGAAAAAGAAAGAAACTCTCCACATATAGCCCTTTTGGCATGAAAAGGAGAAAATAAACCAAACAAGCCAAAATATATTCCTGTGCTACTGTGCTCAATTTAGGGAGAACACCCCTGCAAATAAAAATAGAAAAGAGTCCAAAAACCAGCAACCAGCCCAAATATATTCCTGTGACGTATCCAAATTATGAAAAAATACCTAAAAATATAATCACAATATGTGTCTGTGTTGGATTATGAATTGAAGTAAATTCATTGCAGGATTATTCTTTGAAGAAATGACTCAACTCATCGTTCATGAGATACAGTATCAAAATATTTGAATAATTTAATTTTTAATTTTGTCCAAAATAATCGTCGTGATATATCCATATTTTGAGATGATATCTGGATTTCTGGGCACATTTTTGGGTTCTGAAGTGTCCGTACGTCGAGCCGTCCGCAAGTCTGGGCTCTCCTTGTATGTTTCTCAGGTTATTTTTCAAATATTACCCTTAAAGTGACGGGGGTTCCACCCATGAAGCTGTGACTTACGGTAGTTTCTCGGGATCAAATGTTCGTCTCTTTCTTTTCAACTCCGTGCAATCTCGTCTTCTCGAGCATAATTCACCTGTTCACAGTCTATAGATACGAACACACCCTCCACACAAACAGAATGCTAATGCTGGAATATAGACCTGGGAGGAAAAACACCCGTGACAGAATGTTTAAATGGGTAAAGTTATTTGAACCATTCGAAAATGAAGAAGCGCATTCATCGTGAAGAAAGTGAACTATTCGAAAAATATTCTTAAATTTTCTTTCGAAAAACTTGGAAAACCAGAACGAAGTTTTTATAGTTGAAAAAAAAGTTCGTTCATCCAGTTCAGTAATCGGACGTCGGATGCATTTCTCAGGACAAAAATGACCCGACATGTTTTTTGGAAATTGGCTAATGCTTCATGTTAATTAGCTGATCGTCTTGATCATGTTGTTTAATTAGTGATAATGTCGACTCGCGAACCGGAGAAATGGTTTGCAGACCGCCGATTGCTCATCAAAAGACGTGACTTCGATTGATTTTATTTTTTGCGATAAAAGAAATTACAATTAAAGACCGAATTTTCTTTTTTCAATAGTTCATTTTTATGATTTTTACATACTGTTGCAACTGAAATGACGAACATAAACCGAAACTGTCGCTTTGAGCTCGGTTTCTCTGTTTTTTTCACAGATATCCTTATAACACAAAATAGCTCGTGATTCAAAATTTATTAAAAGTTCACCAACAATCTGAAAATAGTTACATATAAAAGTTCTTAGAAAGTAAGCAAGAGTGGATCATCACGAGATCGTCGCAGTAAATTGCGAGCATTTTTGCGGAAAAGAATTGAAATTAGGCTTCTTGCGCATGCGAACACAAATATTGCGTCTGCCTCGCGAATATTTCTTTGTGGCTGCCCTTGCTTGATTTGCATTCTGCATCTCCGGGTACAGGAGTTATGGATGTCCTGTACCCATTGCACTTGGGCTGTTTTAATGAGTTCATGGGGTACGTACACAACCGATGCAATAGCAGCTGGCCAAGGTTAAACTCCTGAAATTTTTTCGTGAGATGCATTCGAAAATGCCGATTGCGTTGTTCCCCCTACAACGCGGTTGAAATGCAAAACTTTTTGTAGGAATTGTCAAAAAGGAAGCGGAAGCTACCGAATTTCCTAAGAAAGGGTGAAATTGTTTGAATAATGAATATAATCTTGACAATAATGTCGACGGCGGGGAAAAAAGTTCGGCAAAACGAAGTGTCTAAAATTTCGGACCAGAGTTTCAAATTTATTTGATAAGCTTCCAGCGTGGAGCTGCAAAATTTTAGCATGATAATTCACAAGTTTTGCGGAAAATTACAATGTAATTCATAAAAAACGAAATCTGAGTTTCGGAAAAAAAATTTGTGTGAGTCGATAATAAATAATAACGAAATTTTGAACATAGAGAGACATTCTTATTGCAGCATTAGGCGCATGAGTTACGAACTCTTCGGGATTTTTTACTTTCTAGCTGTTATAAATTATGAATTGATGTTGATCATCATTTCAAATCAATTTCTGCCCAGGTTCTAAGCTCGTTCAAAGAATTGAGGAATTCCAATGCCCGATCAAACATTATCAAGTTTAAATGACAATCTAGCTTACACACATTTTTGTGTACTCACAATATTAGGGAGAAAGCGCCTATCGAGTGGGAATTCCACCGCACATTAATTCCCCGTGGAATACAGTGAACTCATTTTATACACATCCTCTTCCCTTATATTTTGTTGAGCTGAACTTGGGTAACAAGACAATTAAATTCATTAGAAAACATCCATCTTGGTCCTTATATTAAAAAAAAGTAATGGAAAGCAATTTCGGCGTCGAGTGTCCCTGAGGGTGATCATTTATTCTCCCGAAAACTTACATGTGCAGAAAAATTTTTTTCACCGAAAATGTTTCGTCGTGAATCGAGTATACTGTAAATAGCAGCAAGTCGCTGTAAACGTTGTAGTTCGTAACTGTGATCGAAACAATTCAAAACTGCATCTTCATCTTTCGGAGGGCCCGAAAGAAAAATATTTTTACCATTCCCGAAAAGACTTTCAGACGGTGAAATGAACACGTATTGTTCTTCTCTACAGCATACTGTACAACCAAAATCCCTTCTACTTTTCGGATGGGCTGCTGGCAGTTATACAGTAAAATCTCGTTACAACAAACTTTTGGGGACCGCAGAAAAAGTTTGTTATAACGGATAATTTGTTGTAACGAGATTATGGAAATAAATGCCTGGAAAATTTTTTTCAGCTCAGTTCTGCATATTTTCAGAATCAGGCTTGTTTTCAGTTTAAGAACTCAAATTATTCTTTGAAAAAATCAGTGATTTTCTCCTGAACAAAATTCTTGTTCACTGCTGTTGGGATGAGTCGCTGTAAACGTTGTAGTTCGTAACTGTGATCGAAACAATTCAAAACTGCATCTTCATCTTTCGGAGGGCCCGAAAGAAAAATATTTTTACCATTCCCGAAAAGACTTTCAGACGGTGAAATGAAAACGTATTGTTCTTCTCTACAGCATACTGTACAACCAAAATCCCTTCTACTTTTCGGATGGGCTGCTGGCAGTTATATTCGCCCAAGCGGCGGGGAAAGAAAAATAAAAAGAAATCTCTAGCGTGAGACTGCGAAACACAATTTTTTTTTCAGCAGTGGGGCTTGCGTGTCGAACCCGGGGTAACAATACGGGTGTTGTTATCCCGTGAATCAACCCGGCCTATTAATTTACCTTCCCCATTGCCCCACTTCGTCGCGTTCCCGAGTTACTTATATACGCCTACACAGCTGACATGAAGTTCATTTTATGATTTTTTCCTCGCATGCCAAGGATATTCTTCCCTTTCATGCAACGGGTTCAGTGTTGTCAACCCTCCTTCGCAAATTATATTTCAGAAATCATGCAAAACTATAAATTGTATGACCACATGAACAACGATTATATATACTGTACTCCCTCTTACAGAGCTCATTTCCACTGATAGAGTTTATTTATTTGTTTCTCTCGAAATTTGCAGACCTGCATGAATCATATACTGATTTCATAAATCGTATGAATAAACTGTGGATCTCATAACCATATTAAAAAAATCGCTATTACTTTCGCGCAGGGCTGATCTTCAGTTTTCTGAGGTCGAATTTATTTTGTTGTTTTCAATTTTGGAAACCTACAGATAAGATGCCTATTTATTTATTTTTTGCTAAATGTATCAGTGTATTGAACTTTGATGCAATTTCTGGCGCCATGAACTTTCGCACAAATTTCTGTATAATTTCGGCTGGAAATCCGAAAAAACCTGAAAATATTCGTTCCCCAATAATACAGTCAATTTTTCTGAGGAACGGCTTATTTTTTCCGTTCCGAACATTTGAAATCAGTGCGAATCTCCAGCAAAGATGAAAATAAGGGGAGAGGAATTTATTCCGCATTAATTTACTAACCGTTCCACATCTCAGGAGTTCGCTGTTGAGAAAAAAAAAAAGAAAAAAAAGAACCGGTGTCGAAATTGGAAGACTTCTGCTGCCTCGAGTTGAAAAACGACTGGATGAAGAATAGGGCTTCACCCTCGTTATTAAACAGTATCGAATGAACCCGGGGCGCAGATTCTGGATGGCAATGCTGACGGGCAAACGGGGCTTCTGCTTGTGTCGACATGTAATAGCACTAGCAGTACCGAGCCCAGCAGCAAGTCTGCAGAAACCCGGACTGGAGATAAGCCGGTGTTTTGGTAGAGGATCACGCGATCAGCACGTTTGGCGTGATCCTCGCGGTGCTGGTTGGGGCTTTGTTCCGAGGTCCCCGTGTGCTGGGAAACGAAGAGGAGTGGGGGCGAAAAAAGGCTCGGCAGTGAACGGAAGGGTTATCGAACCATATGAAAACGAGGCGCGTTAACCAGCCCACAAGCAATAACGCTGATTAGCTAAGCCCCAAAAAGTGCAGCACTCCGGAGCTGGGCTCAACCGCGGGCCGACCAGGAAAAAGGGGCTCCTCGACCTGAGACATTTATACCACACACAAATCTTCTGCACGGCAAACGCTTGTATGTGGAATATATTTCACATTTCGGGGACGATCGATTCCTGCTGGGGCTATTTTTATAACAAAAGGATATCTGGCGTTGAAATCCCGTCGCGACTTTCCAACAGGGTTATTCACGCGTAAGAAGCTGGAATGGCGAATTGTAAAATTAAAGTACAATCTCGTTACAAATAACCAAACGCCTTTATCTGGAATATATTTCACATTTCGAGGGAGATCGATTCCTGGGTGTATCTATGATACATAGGAGTCGGAGTTGAAATTCCGTCGCGATTGTCAACTGGTTTATATGTAAATACTGTACTGAGTGGCGAAGCGTCGATTACAGTAAAATCTCTTTACAACGAAGCCATTGGGTCGACCAGTAAAATAGCTTCATTGTAAAGGAAAATTCGTGATAAATTAACCCATTCCAAATTTTGGATATCGTGCAAGGACCTAAAAAGGACTTCGTTGTAAGGAATACTTTGTTATAAGAAGATTCATTGTAACGAGATGCTACTGTATCATCATTTAAGCACGATATATTCCATAAAATACATTCTCTACAATTAAGTATAAATTGCACAGTCCTTAATAAACAATTTCCCAGTCAATATTGAATTTCGATGGACAAATATACTCAAGAATTGCATATCTCAGTTTTAAGGCACAATTAGAAACACGGAAGAAGTGAATCCTAAGTCAAATTAAGTGTTCAGCCTCGATTGCTCATGAATGGTGGGCGCGATTGAAGAACTGAAAATTAGTTCATGATTACGCATATTTTAAAATTTCGGCGAAAGTGATCAACAAATTGCATGTCACGTACCCAACTTTCTCAATAAAAGACAGTATGAAAATTTAAACTCGAGGCCAAAGCGGAA
Source organism: Notodromas monacha (assembly GCA_905338405.1). Classification (NCBI taxonomy): domain Eukaryota; kingdom Metazoa; phylum Arthropoda; class Ostracoda; order Podocopida; family Cyprididae; genus Notodromas; species Notodromas monacha. The sequence goes on from CAJPEX010000862.1 coordinate 9,277, forward strand.
TAAAATGCGAAAACAGTCTCTAAAACGTCCATCGATTGTTCCCGAATATTCTTTCAATCGTTTCTATGGAATTTAATGCTCGAAATTGTTGTCTTTATTAATGGAAGCTGCTCATCGAACCAGACAAATAAGGAACCTAACAAAAATATTTCCTGCGCTGTTTTGGGGTACCGCTAAAAATTACCATGCAAGTCACACTGTACTATAAAGGGAACACATTCTCAAAGAGACGTGAATATGCGTTTGGATTATAGGAATATAATACCTCATGCTCAGGTTGAACTTTTTGATCGATTGAGTTTATCGTATTAAAAAATGCACAAGAAATCCCTTCGAAAGAAGCGGATGTACTCGATAAACTTTCGCGATACCGTTCCCCAAGTACCCCAACAGAAGCTAATTAAATGCATCAATTGAACCTAAATTTAGTTAAACTAAGTATAGGTAAAATATTCCAAAATTGAGGTAAGTAATGCATTTATTTAGTTGCTATGCTTCAACGAGCTCAACCCGGAAATTAACTGGCTTCCGAAAGCCGGAAGCATGTTTTCCGACTAGGTTCAAGTGCATCCATGCATACTCAAATATTATAGGTTTTAAATTGGCTTTTTCCTTTGAGAATTTAATATTTTTATTTATGTAATAATTGCATTGGAACAAATCCATCACATTGGATTTGTTCATAAGCAAAAATGTAAGAAGCTTCTGTACCTGCGTTCCAGTTATCAACTTGACCTTTCAAAACAATTGAATTTGAAAACAGAATTCTTCTTTCTCTTGAGCGTCAGAGGTCAACATCGTAGGAAGGGGTTTTCTAGATTGAATTCTTGGCTAATTTGTATATTCGAAAGGTTCGATTTGAAAGAGATACCCACTACACCTGCGAATTTGTGACACAATCCAATTGAATGCAGCAAATGGGAGCATCAGTTTGTTCGACGGGTTCGAGAGCTATGGTTTTATCGAATTATTGAACTGATGGTGGGTAACAAGCGTCGACTTGAATAGCTGCGAATAATGCTTACAACAAAATCGTCTTACAAGAAATCCTTGAACGTATGCCTCGTATTGATATTGTCATGAATCTTTTTTGTTTTGTTTTTGTTTTCCATGTGACGAAAAGGGTGCGTCTTTTCTCTCGATTGATTGGGAGAGTATCCACGGACTTATAATGAAGCCAGCCGAGTCGATCGACGATGGAATGACGACGACGTACGTTCCCGAGAGTCGAAGATACCCGATGTGTGTCGCATTTCCCATCGAGCGCATGCGTAACATCTCCCGTGAAAATGCTGTGTGGGCTGAGCTCGCACACTAGCCGGCAAACACCGTGGCGGCTTCGACCCTGGTGTCGAGCCAAAGGCGAGAAACGATCCCCCGTGCGGCTCGAGAAACGGAGATCGACTCTGTAAAATCATTTTCAAACATATTTCACGCGTAAAAAGAAGTACTGTACTGTACCACAGTTGGGCGAGTTGCATTTCCAGACGGGACGCATGGAATGGTTTTCCAAGAAGAATATATCCTACTGCATTCGAGTTTAAAGAAAGACACCCTTGCAATTTTTCTCATAAAAATGTTCGAAGAAAGAATTTCTTCTTTCAATTATGAAAAAGGGAAAAATAGCTGGGCAACACTCCGATGAATGCGAAAAAAAATAGTTTCACAATTCTGGGAAGGTACTATAAAATGCCCCCGCTGATCAGATGAGTGAAACTAATAACCACTCCATCACAATCTCATGACACGTCCTGTGGAAAGAGTAATTTTCGTGGTACATATTTGACAAGAACAAATTATTAGCCTTATTGAATATAACTGTCAGAATTTTGAAATACTGTACCATATCATTCCTCAAGCCTTTTGGAGCGGAACATTTCTGTATGACTTTTTCCTGGCCTCGAAGTACAGTAGGTTTTTCAGCTCCAAAAACTGAAATATTTCTTTAAATGCTTTAAAAATTCTTGAAGTGAATTTGTTTTTCAACATGGTCAGTCGTTAAATCTAAAATTTAAAATATACAGAATAACCGAATTCCATTCCTATAAATTAATAAAATATTTATCTCTCAATTACATTGTATTGATCGTTATGTGCGGTTCAGGTGGACTCTCTACAACAAAATTGAAGGAATCGAAAAAATCGTCTTTGAGAGAGAAATCACCGCTGTAGCATGGGGGAATAAGAATTCGATGCAGTCTATAGGACTAACAAGAAATTCGTCATACAAAGAAAACCCTTGTAGACAAGGTATAGTCCACCTGTATGCCTCTTCATCTCTGGAAATGTTTGTCTCTCTTTGTTTGCATTGCCCGTTATCTTGTTGTTTCAAGTCATAAAAAAACTGAAAAGTGAAATTTCCAAACATATCATTTTTTTATTGTTGGAAGTACATTTTTACAGATTTATTAGAGCTCAGCTCACAGGAAGACCAGCAAATTCAACGACCAGCAGCATAATATCAAGCTACGTTTAATTGCCAAGCATATACTGTATACTCGTACCGTTCCTTCACAGCGCATATAAACAGCATCCCCCTATAAGTGGCATATCTATAAATACTGTTGGCGTCATCAGGGAAAATGTAGTGCAAAGTTTTTGGTTGTAAAATACAGTGAGACCCCCACATGCGGACACCTCGACCTGCGAACAATTCGACATAGGGACACTTAATTTATTATGAAAAATTAATAAAAATGACACAATATGAGGAAACTGACTCAACATAGGGACATTTCGTTATAAAATTGCAAATACATTTCAGGCAAAATTACAAGAAACAGATATATCCAGCCCTAAAATTGATGTAAGAAAAGTTCTTTGGCATTTCTCTCACCAATTTATCATCCATTTAGCTAATTTAAAAAAATTGCCTCCAGCAGAGAGGGACTTCCTTCTCTCTTTTTCGCTTGAATATTTTTTTAAACAGAGAATGCCAACATTTCTATGTACTGTACCGGGTATCAGTATTAAATTCCCCAAATGCCCATATTGTGTTGAAATATATTGATTGGAATCAGTTTAACCCTTCCGCGGGGACAGGCTCTTTCCCATTGCGGGACAAAGTACGGATTTTCTCGGGTGGGTCCAAGTTTAAATTTTGTTGAAGGCCATGAAAGCCCAGCCAGGTGGCCTAGGGCAAAGTCGGAATTTATCCGGCAAAAATGTGTTGTTGTGATTTCCCAAAGTCAGACTTTTTCCGCTAATCTTTTGTGGCCTCTAAATGGGAACCCTTCTTCTGGTGACGTTTTACTTTCCCGGTTCTTCGACTTTTATTATATTGATTAGGTCCCTACTCTACTTTTTTTCGAGTCGGAAGGAGATGGCTTTTTTTCATTTTTGGGCAAAAATTTTCTGCAGTATTTAAAAAATATGCCAGGATTTTTCCCGACTTTGCCCTGGATGCACTGTTATGATTTTTTTTAAAAAGCTTCTCTCACTGACACCAAATTTTGTGGAAAAAGTCCAACTTTGCCGCCCGCCAAGGGTTAAATTGGGAGAAAATTTTTATTTTCATGGAATTATGGTGAGTATTTTGTACATAAAACACCGATTAAAATTATTTAATGTAAGTCTAAATGAGACTTGACTTGGGGACACTCTTGATGCACCAATTACGTCCGCATCTCGGGGTCTCACTGCAATAACATCTCGAGCTCGTAGAAAAATAAAAAAAGACTGATTTTGGATGACAACAAGGTTGTCGAGCTTCTTGAAACGGCGTCTGCCTGACCGCTGGGTTCGCGCTTGCGCGTCTTCCGGGATCTTTTTCTTTCTTTTCTTTCCTGGGCTCGCCAGGAGTCGAAATGCGCCCAGGCGATTTTTCGCCCGCCGGGACTTGGCCGTTACTGTCAACTGTTTGCTTTCACTCCTTGCACGAGGCGAAAAATATTCATCCCTCATCCAGCAGCAATTGCCGAGAGCATGGGCTAAGGATGGGTATATACACTCTTCAGCATGTCCGTATGCGAACGCCAGAGAAAGAGAGAGAGAGAGACCCGAGTATAGATTTTGAGATGACCCCTTCTCGACTCGCGGGGTAGCGATTTCCTCAGTCGCCTGTCAACATAAAATCCTCGTGCAACAAATCTATGCGAGAAATGACGCAACCCATCGTGAAGTATTTCCATGCGCAACATTCATAATTCTTGGATTTTCCGCGGTTGTATAAAAACCTTTTCATTTTACTTTCTGTACGCAGGAAGAGCGACTTCAGGCTCGCGTTCAGAATCTTTGGGATGCTTGAATTGATGATGGCTACGATGACGCTCATAATTTTGGTTTTATAAGGCCAAAATCAGCCTATAACGTTTAACAAAGTCGTGTGTTTGACTCAGTTTCCCCACAGACTTCATTTACTCCGCGAAAAGTTATTATAAGCAAAAATAACACACTTTAGAGCAGTGTTACCAAATAACCTTGTTCCAAGGACTGGCGCCAGTCCACAGAATTTAAATACTTGCTGGTCTGCAGGAAATTTTCTCCAGCATAATAAATTCATCAAAAGTAGCAATAAAGTCTGTTATTTTTTTTATCTAAAATGTTGGAAAGAATACAGCATTTAAAATTGTCTGATAAAAAAAGCAAGTTCGCTTTTCTTCTAATTATGCTTCAAACAGTTTTACCTGTTGTAATAAATTATTTTAATTTTTCATTCTGAAAGCCATTTTGTCAAGCTCACCTTTCTATTTTTTGGATGATATTCAACTAAAGCTCCTTCATTGGTGCTTGCGTTAATTGTCGCCAAAAAGCAGAAATTGTTTAAATACCTACCATAAAGGCTTTTAGGAAACTTTTTCGAGCGCGCAAATTTTTTTTAAAACGTTGCAGATCCTCATAAAATGTTTTATAAATTTGCTGGTGAGCAGGCCCAACAAGTTTTGAAACATTGAATTATAATTTCAAGGTGCAAGGCAGGACTGCTGCAATAGAATTTTATCCTCAGCTTAAGTGAACATAGACTTGCATTCTGTCTTGGATCTACGTGTCTAAAGAGAATTGTGACTCGGAAGTATTTTTCGGAAGAAAGAAACTTATTTCAAAATAGTGATAAAAACTTTTCAAGGATCTCTCGTCGTGTATGGTCTTAGCCATGCATAAATTGTGTCGATTTGAAGACCACTATAACAAACTAACTCGGGAGCCCTGAAGTCAGGCAATCTAAGATTAGGATTATAGTTGAATGTTCCTGAAATTTTCAGAGAAGCTCCTTCAACAACTCAAAGAGACGATGCAAATTTCCATCCATGAAATAGCATACGGATTATTCCGGTCTGCGACAAGAAAATTTGACGATAGCACTCGCAATTGGGAAACCAGGGGATCAGTTCCGAAAATAATGTCGAGCTTTCTTCGCAATCGCAAAGAAAGGCTAAATAATTTATGGTTCTCAAAGCTGCTGCTGTGTAGACCTGCAAAAAATCGCCATTCGATCGGACATTTATCCCAGTTACGAAGCACACGCAGAAAAAAAAAAGGATTTATGTTGAACTAGCCCATAGGCTGTTCTGGAGAACAGAAACGTCCCGGAATAACAAGTGCTCCCGGAAAAAAAAGTTATTTCTCCGCAGTACGAGTTTTGAAGTCCTTGACGGTGTCTAAAGTTGAGATTTCTTTAAGAAGAAAATTCAGGAAGTTATATGTTGCTTCTCCTCCACGGAACATAGATACAGTACTTAAAAACAAAATCAACAAACAAACAAACAACCAATTTTTTGTTACACCAGTTCGAACGGAAGGTCGCCAAAGTTTTCGAAGGCCAACATGCGAAATGCTTACTCAATTTGAAGTTCTCGGAGCCAGTATTTCAGCAAGTTTTCGAATTGCTCATATCTCGGAAACCCGCTGCAAGGAACGTGCTCTCTTTGGACTGACATTATGCAAATATTCACCCATATAGGCGAGGTATTTGCTTCTGCGCTATATTGCGAGCTGACGCATTTTTGAACCACTTTTTATGCAAACGATGCACGTCTTGCGGAAAGGGCTCGTATGCAGACAAGCGTCGCGCGTGGCAACCATTCAGTCGCCAAATTTCTTCTCCTAGCTCATGCACTTACGAATGTCAGATTTTATAGCCATTAAATCCCAAAATTATCTTCATCCGCTGTGAAGGATAAAAAAAAGTTTCACGAAGTGATCGGGGGTACGAGAGTATTCGAAAATTAGCATTATCAACATCATCTGAAGAAATAATTTCCAATTTCCGTTGGGGAAAAATTAAAATTTATATGATTTTTATGATTCCATTTTGTGTTGCAAAATTTCAGTGCATTCGTTTACTTTTCCAAAAATAATCGCAATCTTTGAATTATATGGGGTGTCATGAAGCATTACAAATCGGTTCTCATGTCTTCTACAACAATCTTTTCTACAACGATTTTATCAGTACTGTACAGTATAGCGAATTTTGTGTGGTCGCGTAGAGTTCTCTCCACATACAGTATTATAAAGGTTCTCTACATCAAAATCAACTCTTAATCTAATTTTCTTGAAGGTCCCGTGTCTTCTGTTTCAGAGACTTTCTCTTAGACCCAAAATACGGTATGTTTTAGACATGGGACGCGAGATTTGTCTGCGGTTTTATGAAAATACGGAACTGTATGATACTGTACCCTAAATTGCCGTTATCTTGATATTTATATCAAGAAAATGTTTCCCGAATGAAATCGAGACGGGATTTGTCTCCTCCAGGCTTCAGGCAGCAGCTGAGGAAAACGGAAACAAAAGCGTCACGATGAAACAAAAACTATAACATTGCCGGCTGAATCTTAGTCAAACTTCGGTAGAGGTCACTCAACACTATCACAGCTGAGACAGATCATGACAAAAAGTCTGGAAATGTTTTCTCTTCATGCAGATATCCTGTTCCTCATACAAAATGACACATTTTCACAACCTCTTCCTGTGAATATTTCTCACTCATAGAAAATAAGTATGAAGATCTGCAAGTTATAATACTGTATTTTCGAAAGGTCGGAAACAGCTTCGGTACATGGATAAAAATGAGAATTTCGTTGAAGATAAGTTTTCGCGGAGTCCAGTAAAGAAACTAACAAACCAAGTCCCTGTTTCATTCATACTAAACCAGAAGTAATATGCATTCCTTATTTCAGCATGCTATCCAAGTTCTGCATTTTCACTCGGTGTATATCTCCAGCAGAAGTTTCGCGATTTTGATGATCAGTTCTTCGAAGATTGTTCGGATAATTTATTTTCCATAGGCAAAAAATCATCGAATCATCCAAAATTATGTGCGATTAAAAGAAAACAGCTGCCACGCATACTCATTCATTTGCAGAACATTTTTCATAGTTCATGAACTTTTGCAATTTTCTGCTTAATCTCAGTTCAACTTCAAACTCTTCAAACACTTTACCTATACAGGTGGACTTTCTCTCTACAACAAAAATGTGTGGGAAGTATGGGAACGCAGAAAAAATTCGTTATAGAAAGAATTTCGTTGCAGAGAAACTCTCTAAACAACGATATCCATATCGGACCAAAAAATTTGTCGTACAGATAAACTCGTTGTAGACAAAATCACCGTAGAGAAAGAGTCCACCCGCATTTAAAAACGGTTCACGAATGGCACTGAAGTTTCAGATTGGCCAATTTTGATTTCGAAAACATGGAAAAGAGCCAAAATCGGGTTTTGTATGAAAAGCTTCAATGTTGCGTGTTGGAAAATTATGAGGAAAATGTGGTCATAAAATGCGGGATGACCGAAAGAGGATTCAAATCGGCAGTAAAATATTTCAACAGCACGAAATACATTTTTTTCTGATCTTTGAAACACCGAGAATTTCTGCTGAACAAATCATCAGAATATCAGTGCTTTTCGGGGGGTAATAATTGACAATTCCAAATGAAACCGAGTTATTGATGGCGGACTCTCTCGAAAGCATTCATAGCGCGGGGTCTTACGATTTGTAGAATATCAAAATTCATCGGATAATTCAAATTAAAATCATCTAAGCACAGCCGCATTCATCGACGCGCATTTTGGGAAGATCTCGCTTGATGATCCGTTTCTTTTGGTCGTAATAAATGAGTGAAATGGAGGAAAGCTTGGTGGGCGAACAGCACGGCGAAAGTGCCTCGTAATACTCCTCGTCCGTGCCCTGGAACAAGTTGCGATAATCCTTGAGCACGTGCGTGTTGAAGTGCGCAAAATTCGGCTCCCTGCACTCGCCGAAGCAGTAATTGGCAAAGTACCCGTCCGGGTACAAAATCCACTCGTCCCAGCCCAGGTCCTTGAAGCTGACGAACAACCGACGCACGCAACAATTCCGTCTCGCCACGTCGGTGTCGTCACTGCCGCCGTCGTCGTCGTCGTCGGGACACGTCGCTGATGCCTTTCGCTTCCGTCGTGACTTGGCCGACCGCTTTGAGGCGATGACGAAGTAAGGAGTGAATGCGGCGGAGTTGGTGTCGCGAGCAAAGTTGCGACGCTTGAGCCAGACTTTCGTGCTGCGCTCGTCAGTGGTGTCGAAGTCGACAGGCGGCATTCCGGTTTCGATGAGTCCGTGACAGCCGGCGCAGTCGACGAGCAGCGTGAGCTTGTCATCGATGATGAGGGGATCTCCGGATCCGCCGGTAACGTTAGCCTCGGGCACGGGTCGGGCTTCCAGGGTCCAGTTGCGAATAGCTGCTGTGAGATCGATTGTTTGCCACCCCAACGTCTTCAGTGTCACTCCCAGGGTTCCGATCAGCTCCCAGCCGTTCATGTCTTGGACCTAAATCGGGGGAAAGGAAAAATTCATCACAGCTCGATTGATTGTTGGTACAGTAACAATTAAAATTAAAAGGCAAGAACATCATTTTTCAGACTCAAAAGTGACCCTTTTGATCATCTGTTTCATCGTCAACTTTCTATAAGCCTTCAGAGCGCGAGAAAATTTGAAATAGGTTGAACCTGTACATAAAAACAGTAACGATATTTTTTTTATCCAACCTGTAATTTTTTTTTTTCCTTTTCGAGAGAAAATTATGGTAAAATCCAAGATTTAATATACAGTAGTTCGTCGGAAAATATCTCGCTATATTTGTCGTGGACATAACAGGACTTGCGATTAACATCTTCCCGTTATCCATGAAATTTTTCCACACTACAGCTTTGAATTCAGCAATTTCTTCCCAAGTGATCAGAATTTTCGGTCAACCTCTTCATTCAATCTTGGTCAACACACGAAACCGCTATTTGCATTAACATGTCCGATACTTTTCCGATTTCGGTGAAATTATCTGGTAAAATATTTTCAAAATTTTCGAGATTTCAGCTTTTAAATTTACAAAATGCATAAACCAAAGAAGTGAACGAGGGTTAACCGAATTTTATCTCAGTGACTACTATGTGATGTTTCAAGCCTGCCTTTTCTGATCAATTTTAACCTGCATAACCAAAAACGTGAAAAAATTGTTACGAAATGATGAAATGCAACTCATTGAAAACTATTTCAATCTTCATCCTTCATTCATCGAAGGAAAGTACAGCCCAACTCTCGTATTTTCAGTTCGTTATACGACAAAAATGTTATTTGATATAAATAAATTACCAATGCGCAAACATAAAAAACCTAGATTATTGTTCATTGCTTGAATTTTAATGTCGTTTTATTATTCATGTACAGTTACTCGCTTCGTAAATTTAACATTAATTTTAAACCGTTAATTACATGAGTGGAAACCCATCTATCAATTAATTAGTACTGTACTGATTTTTCTGAAAACCTATACATCAATATTTCGCATGGAAATCATATCCGCATATATTTTCAGACTTTTCCTTTCAGCATTGAGAGTTGCCAATGTCACGAAAATATGGAATTCAGCTATATTACGGATAATGTGAACTTTGAGAGTATTATCAAACAGCTTGAATAAATTTTGATTACGTATCACATCAATGAAAATTGTAAAAATATTTCCTTTGAGTTTGCTCGCGATGTGATCATATGCATCATTCGTATAATCGCTGAGAACTCCGCTTTTCTGAAAGCAGAAAATTCATGTTTCAAAACGTATTGCGAAACCATCATCGGGCGTACGCACCTGAACAGGTGGGCAAGTGAAGGAATTGCAAGCGGAAGCATTGAATTCCGGAAGAGTTCGCACTCTGAAAATGAAAACCTTCGGGCGGAAGTCCCGGCGGGACTTCCGGAACTCCTTGATGTACGGGCTTCGGAAGCGCAGGTGCAGCCACAGTTCGGCGGATATCACATCGGTTTCATCGGGGATTTGATTGCGGTCCCTGGTGAACTGGATCAGTCGCTGGTTCTCGAAGAATGGACCTGCTGGTTATTGGCACCGATATCACGAACCGTCATAATTTATTCATCGTGACGAGGAGTATTATTATTTGTGAACCGGTCAACCCGCAAGTTTCAAACGCAATACGGTACTGATGGTCTAAGATAAGCGCGGCTGGGATTATTTGTTGACATGAGTCACCTCGATTACTCGAGGGAACCTTGCCCGGGGGGGTTCCATAAACAAGCTTTAAAATATACCGAACGACTTTTCTGAGACGTTCGAAACCTATTAATATACGGCTACCTGACCAGTTTACTCATGATTCTGAATTTTTGATTCTTCGTGGACAACAGCACCCGAAACGTCAGCTGGCAGCATTGAAGTGAATATGTATACGGGTAGAAATGAAATTTTTAACATAAGAGTTTTTCTTCAAAGCCATCGATGTTTTCCATATGAATTTTTTGCATCTTGATCTGCGTAATCACTGTGAACAAGTGTTCTCGCTTGAGAAGAGTTCGAAAAATGCATTTACAGCCTTAATTTCATTTTAGATAGAAATGCGTCGTTGGTGCTCAAAAATGGACGGAATTCTGTATTTTCAGGGCTCATAAATATTTGAAACTCTGGCTAATTATGATATCTACCCAAATTCCTCAAGTGCAACTCATGGGAATTAGAGAGCAATGTTTTTGTAAGGCATCATGATTTTTTCAGAAAAATTCACGCTCTTATGTGAGGTTGGTATAGCATACTCAATTCTAAAAATCGAGAATTTATCGGAATTATTTCTAGCAGGTGGATTACGATATTAGATCAATCAGGGCACGTCGATGAACGACTGGTTGCAGTTTGTATAAAAACGATGCTGAGATTTTTTTAGTGAAACGTAAGAAAGTCAGTAATGTTCTCCTTTTTCGTTGAATGGAAATTCTTATTACAGTTTAAATTCTCATGTAGTTTTTGGAAATCAGCACAAGAACTTGATGATTTAGAAATGCTGTAGGTGGGAAATTTTAATAGTGCTGGTCTGAATAGGAATACTATGACATATTCTATACAATCTAATTTTCCAGAAGACATCTCGTGTATATCATGTGAAAGATGCTCACAGGTTTTCCAGAGGTAAAAGACAAAAACCAGATAAAAATTACAGCACGCTACTTGCCATGAAGTGAGAATGATGATCATTAAAAACCCGTTCAGTGTATGAGCATAACTTTTTCTCGTTTTTCAGATTTACAGTAAATTCTGGAACTTTTCAGACTTTTACATTTATACATCACGTTTATCAATTTTAGGCCACTCAAGGGTGTTGATTCTGTCATTTACTAAATTTAAAAATACTTCGCTGTCAAATTCTGAAGAAATTTTTGATGCGAACCAAATTTCGTCTGGATTAAATTGCGACAGGAGTAAATTTTCCAGAGGTTAACTGCGCGATTGGATGAATATAATGTAGCCAAGGGCCATGGTGCTTTTAAAAAAATCCGTGCATAATATCAAGCTATAATACCTGTACGTTATATCCCGTAATATATTACCTTTTTTCTACCTATTTTTTTTTTGCACGATCATTCAGCAATCCTGATTGGAATCGCTCAAAAAATGTAACTTTGTTCGTCTATTCGGTGCAGTATTTGGACCGAAAACGATAATAATAGCTCTTAAATCCAACATGAAAGGACGTATCTATACTGTACTGTAATTAAAATTCCAATGTAGCAGCCAGAAAACCCAGAATTCGTTTAAATCCGAAGCTTTTACGGAGAAACAAAAATATCTACATGTCCTTCTGCGCTAAATTTAATCCCAACCAAAAACTTACCTCAGCGTTAATGTGCGTATATCATGGGTCCCCGAGAAGTTAACGCATTCTCTACTTTTTTATCTTTTTTTTTGCGAATGAACAACCCTTCTCCAGCAAATTCTACTAAATATTATAGTCTACGCAGTTCTTATCTGACATTTTCGCTCAAAATCTGGATTTAGTCTATGTACACGACCGCGTAGGTCGTTGCAAAATATTTAAAACCGTGATTTTCTAAATCACTGTTGCATTTGATTAGTAGTACTGTACTGAGGTTGCTACAGCGAAAAAAAATGAAGCTTGTGAAGAAAGTTCTATAAATAACTTATGCGTGGAAAATGGAATAAAAATCTGACCTTAAATGCGTTGATCAACAAGTGCATGTCGTTTAAAAATTAGATTAGCAATTACGTGCTGAATCTCAGTCCGACCATGACACGATGGTACCGTTACGCAATGAATATTTTTCATGTCTTGAGTGGTGTAGTTCGTAAAAATAAATTTAAAAGAGAAGCAGAGTAAAATGCTTGAAAATAAGCCAGGATTTGGAATACCGGGAAGACTTTCCATGCGACAATCATCAGGATAATTTAATTTTGGAACTCTGATGATTGCATACGAAGCTTTTAAAGAAATTTCGTATAAATAAGCTACATAGACACAGAGAATAAAAATGTGACCGGAAGTTGAATAAGAAGCGCATGTCGTTTAAAAATCGACACACAGTGATTATAGCAAATACGATATGAACTCAAACACCGTAATCACTGTCAGACCATGATGACGCGATGCTGCAGTAAATACAATAAATATTTTCCACGTCTTAAAAGTGGTGAAGTACAGAAATAAAAATTTAAAATTGCAGTACAGTAAAATGGTTGAAAATATGCAGCGATTTAAAATACAGTATGTACTGGCAAGACTTTCAATCCGAAATATATACACAGGCAAGACTTTCGATCCGATAAGCATCAGGCGAAAGGAATCATTACAGATTTAAATGCTCGACACAGTACCGTACTATATATTCCAGCGGTATTATTAGGATCGTGAATGATCATTACAGTCACCTGCTGATGCAAACATGACCGTTTCTATTTCCTGATCGAGGAAGTCCTCGCCGGAACTGGTTCCGGACCCGTCGCCCGGGTCTCCTCGCAAGTACTCCGCGTCACTCGCATCGGCGTGCCCTCGGACCCCACTGGCCGTCATCAGCAGCTCGTTGGTGTCCGGGTTGAGGTCATCCGAACCCGCCGAGAACCGCGTGAGCTGGTTCCCACTACCGGCGGCGGCGGCGTTGGTCTTCCTGCTGTGCTGCAGCAGGCCGCCCGAACCCCCGGCCGCCCTGGACGAATAACCCAACTCCTTCCGCATCAGACTATCGACGACCAGCTCCCGCGAGATTTCCTCTCGCAAATCCAGCTCCGGGAATTTCGGCGGCTCGTTCATGCCCAGTCGTCGCAGGATTTCGAACTTCGCTCGCTCCAGCTTGTACGCGTCGACGGACCGCGGCGACAGTCCCGATCGTTGTCGCGCCACGCACGCGCGACACACTTCCGCGTTCACAACGTCCACAGCGCCGCCGCTGAATTCGTGTTGGTGGCGCCGGCGGTGGCGGCTGATGCTGGCGGCGGCCATGTCGACGAAGAGCAGGGCGAGGACCAGCACTGCCGTGGCCGAGTAGTGCGCGACGACGGGAGACGACCGACACTGCTGCAATAACGGATGGCTCAGGCAAGTGGGGAAAGGAGCAGTGCGCATATCTGTCGAGCCGACTGATGCGCAGCACCACCACACAACACGAGCCGGTTCCCCGCGGACATAACTCTGCCATCCACGGAGGAGGCGCCGCTTCTGAATAAGCCGCTAGACTGCCGGCATATGGGCTCAGCACACCACTTGCTGGAGAAAGGAACTGAAGCAAGGAGACCTTCGGGTGCTGGACTTGCCTGTCATACGCGCAGACAGATTCACGATGATGTGGAATAATACGCAAAGGGGCATCGTGATGAGATTTCTCATTCGCGCAGTTATTCTAGCGCTTACTATACCCGCACGGCGTTTTGTCCATAACAGTATACTGTATGTCCTAACCTTTTCGGACCCCTGGACTGGCAGATTTCCATAACATTTTCTGCAGACAGGAACGTTTCTATGGAAAATAAAATCCGCAGACCTACAAAAAAAATTTGCAAAAATGTTGCCAGTTCATGGACCAAGGGTTGAGGAAAATAGCACATTTATAGGTGGACTGACTGGACTCTCTCTTTACGAAGACTTCAAGGGGCAAGAAAAAATTGTGGGAAGCATTTTGATGCAGAGAATCTTTGTAACGCGGGTATAGAGAATCCTATTGAACCAAACAAGAATTTGTTATTCACAGAAAATTGCTGTAGACAAGATTGTTTTAAAGAGAGTCCACCTGTATATAAGACGCACATTTCCAATCAAACAAAATTAATACAGTGATGCCCTGGGATGCAGGTGTAATTCATGCTTGGACCTTGTTCCTATATGTTGGAATCTCCGCATGTTGGATCACATTTTCCAATAGACTTCAACAGGAAGTTATATTCAATTGGTTCTCCAGTTTATTACAAATTAGGAATCAATCCTCAAAAAAATTAATAAAATCTACATCTCACCTTGAAGATATGGAATAGAACTTCGCAGAAGGAAACCGCATAAAATCTGATCTTTTGGCAGGAAAAGGACTCCAAAAAATGAAGAGAAAGTACTGGTATTTCTGTATTGTGCCCATAGGATGGAGAATACTTCAAAGAAGAAGCTCAAAATTAACCTGTTCTTGATTATGAATTTGGGTAAATTTATAATATAATGCATTTATATTCTTGTGAATATGAAGAGCTACATTTTAAAAAGAAATATTCAAATCTTGAAAAGTAAAAGTTTTCCATTTTTCTATAGAAATGTTGGAGAAGTGTTCATGTCTTGAAACATTATATACAAATGTTGAAGCAGATTTTTTAAAGTTTCAAGTGTACAGTACCCAAGTCAAATAATTTTTATGCTGGAGTCTCACTGAGTTAAGCCCCCACTAAAAGATACCTAAACTTACACCCAAGTTGATTTAGGGACACAAAACTCAAACATTTTAATTGAATTGAACTGCAAGCTTTATTTTCCACTTTTCAGCATTCACAGGTTTCAAGCAATGCTCCCATATCCAAAACCCTTCCCCTCCCCACCCACATTCACCCGAACACATTCTTCACATCAGAATTGTAAATAATAGGGAAACAAGCTGTGCATGGATATTAAAAGAAAATAAAGTACATCCCAAGAAGTGCAGCCACAGAACTGATATAAATAATTTTGTGATCATCATTAGAGAAGGGAAGGAAGTAGAGATATTTATATCAAACTCACACAAATCTGCTCCAATAGTTGGACAATGTCTCAAGATGCAAACACTTATTCCACACTTTCCAGAAAATTTGAATTTTTATTTTATTTCTATATCTTTATTACATACATTCATTGGCATTTTTCCAGGTTCACATGAAAACTTTCCAATCTTGTGTCCCTTCACATACAGCTATTAGATTTGGGATATAATCGACTATGAATATTCTGTGGGTGCCCCACTTATTCATCCCGCATTTCACTCAATTACTGTATGCGTATCTTGCGCTTTATGGAGCCTTGTGAAGAGCACATGAAGCCCTTGAGGCTCCATCGCGAAGAATCCAAGACTCACGGCCGTGCGAAGAAGAACACGGTGCTGCTATTTAAGGGAATGTAGGGCAAAACATTCTTTGGTAGACCAGATTTTGTTGAAGCCATTCCAAGTTTTCAGCTGTAATAATAATTATACTCCGGCCCTTCATAACAGTGTTCCCAAACCTTGTTGGACCTATACAAACCGGCAAAGTTTCATAAAACATTTGCTGACTCCAAAAATATTTTTGCTTGAATTTTATGGCAGGCATTTAAAAAGTTTCTGTCTTTTTTGCAAAATTAATAAGTCAATAAAGCAGCTACAAAGAGTCTTCAAAAATGACAAAAGTAGGCTAGAATAAAGATTTCTCAACAAAAAAAGTCAAAATAATTTCTTTCAACAAGTGAAAATTTGTCTGAAGTGTTAGAAGAAAAGTCAACATTTAATTATCATCAGATGATTCCAACTGCCATTGTATTTTTGACATTTCAGGTAAAGATAACCGACTTCATTACTACTTGTATTACTTAATTATGCTGCATAAAATTTCCTGCGGACCAGCGGGCAACTGGAAAGTCTTCACTTATCATAATGCAGTTATAATGCCTTAAACAATCTAAAAATTCGCAGCACTTGACGTCATGGACTATATTTTATTTGCAGTCATACCTACTCAAGAAATAACCAAGGTCTCACCCAAAGTGTGACAAACCTTGTAGGCAGGAATGGGTATAACAAAATAATACCCAATAATCATCGCCCATGACGCGTATCACCGTTGTCCACTGGGTTACATTACATGTATTGCGACTGTCTGGGATCCAATGGACCCATGACAAAGGAATTGAATTGTGCGGCCAATTGATCAACTGGGCAATGAGAATGAACTCCCCTGAAAAGAATTTGAGTTCTTATTCAAAACTTGCATTCTGATGGCTGCACAATTCAATTCCTGTGTCTGGGATCCAATGGACCCATGACAGCAACCAAACACCAATTGGCAACCACCTGTTCAAAACCATTGCCCACATTACAAGACCATGGTCATCATCTCATCACACCTCTTTTTTTTTCAGAAGTCATCACGGCCGATGGACACTGGAACACGCGCCTTCAATTTCAGCTTCACTTACCATTTTCGACGCCTTTAAAAGTCGTCTGCGGACCGGCGCCGGTCCGCGGAACCCGGGTTATGGAACTCCGCTCTATATTCTACAATATTAGCCAGTAGAGCTCAGCTTGCTTCACCGAAAGAAACCGAGTACAGTACCGAGAAGCCTTCGAAAAGAGAGAGAGAGGGAGAGTTCTGCCTTCCCTCCTTACCTTCGAATTTGCATTTTATGACCCTTTTCTGCATGAGAATATAGTTTTTCATCATTTGGAAATGAAAGACACAGGTGGTGACTGCTGAGTGAGGAAACACGAGATTCTTCGCGGTCTGCATTACAAGAATCAATTTGTTTTGAATTATCCTGCCAGGATTGAAACGTGATAAGAGTATGTTGGTGGTAGAAATGAGCGTTCTAAGGCCAAGATTCTCCCGAGGAGTACGTTGCACACTGATGCATATCTTGGAACAAACAAGAATCAATGACAAATGCATTGCTTCTTTGTCAGCGACGGAATAATCACAAATATTTTACATGGTTGGGATTGCACAAGAGAATTCAAGGACGATAGCTCCCATGAATGTGGAAATAAAAGTATTCTTTTCTGGAATTAATTATAGATCAAGGTCGTGGATTGGAGATATTCAAATGAGCTTGTGCTGGGGTACTAAAGTGGATATGATAACCGCTTAAAGCTGCAGGGGCACCAAAAAATCAGCCAACGGGGATCGAAGGACGTTTCCTGAGATGCAGTAATTGCTCATGAGTTGTGCAGTAGTGCAACTCTCCCTCGCAGGCACAATTGAAATTCAAAAATTCAAATGAGTTTTGCCCAGGGCTGTCAACCACTCCAGTATTTTACACTTACACAACCACTACCATTACAGATGTAGCAGCAAGGAGGAAACAAATCTTTGTAGTGATAGTAAAAAAGGGCAATAAGAAAAAAAAATGCTGATGGACTATCTTTACCACGACCTCATCTACTACATATTTCTCTCCGCAACAAATGTTTTTGTGGATCCATAGGGTTATCCCACCATGTTATAGGAGTTCTCTGCATCAAAATTATCTTCATGGCACATTGTTTTCTGGTCCCTTGATAGTTGTTACAAAGATATTCTACCTTTATTAACGGGTTGTTCGACAAAAGCATGAGCATTGGTGATGATTTAAACAAGTTTCAGAAATTACTATAAATGCTGATGATTTTGTTCTTGCAATAGACAGGTCTAAAGACAAAAATATTAGTAATTTGCACCAAGGCGATGCCCACAGAGTTTGCAGAATGCTTGAATAAATTTGCAAATACTGTATTAGTATATCATAAATGTTTATATGCCTCGTTTTCCGAATGTTTTTCCAGCGATTGCATGTTTTCAAGAGATTGGCCAAAAAATGCAGGCTGGAGATATCTGGTTTTGATTCTTTGCTCAACCAATGGAATTTATTAAAAATTATTATTCAGATGACCAGCAGAGGATGTGTGAGTGCCACAAACATGCTATTTTTCTTCCAATTTTTTGCATCATGATTATATATAGCCTTCCTCTGAATTTTACAACAACTTGGATTGCAGAATCATATTTTGAAATTATGCACAATTTTTAGGCCCAGTTTATTACAAAATTGTTTAATGTATGTCAACAAAAGACTTCGAAGAAGATAGGAATGACAAGCATTTTAAAACAACTTTGAAAAAATAAGAACCCAGAGGCAACTCTTTTCTAATCACATTCAGCACTTGGATGGCACTGGGTTCCACAAATTGTGCACGCTTGATTTTTCCTGTGACACCAAGATACAGGAAATTCCAATGCCTCCAGCATCAGCCTATGGGCCATATTTGAAAATTTTGAAAGACAATTACCCCAGTTCTTTTTAATTTTGGGGGAGGTGTGTAGTATTTCGGTACATACGGTCAATCAGTATAATCCTCTACTTCTCAATCATACTGGTTGGTTACGAGCAACCAGTACGATATTGGTTTACGACCAATTACGAACTTCACAGTTAACAACACCTGTTGGTAAAAAATACATTTTAATTTTAATAATGCCATCACCTAGACAATTTTTACATCTTCCAATATTTCTGTTGGCATGCAACAACGAGTTAAAATTTCAATAATTTCGTTTTCTATTGTAATATTTCGGTTAACTTTTAAACTACTGTATTAAAAATGTCATTGAGGGTGAAATGGTTGAGGCAGCCCTTGCCTAGGTGTCGCTTTCAGTGGCACACACCAAGGGCTACCTCAGTTCCTCAGTTTCTGCAGTTGCGGCGGATAACGCGTCGTTCGTGAAATGTCTTCTCTTTTATTTCTGTTTCATTATTTGGCATTATTCTGAATCTTTTTCTATTTCTTCATGATTTTTTTCTTATTTTATGAATTTTTAATCAAGTATCGCCTTTCGTATCGTATACTTTTACTAACATTTATGGCATTTAGAAGCCATGAGACCAGAGTTTGGAACGCAGCTGTTCTTCTATCTTTAAGAATTAAAGAAAAACCGTAAATCTAGTAGAGGTCAATTCAGTACAAAAAGTTTTTCCTTTTTTTAATTTTCGTTCTGATGTGCTGTTTGATAATCTCAAACATAATTCATCGGGTAAATTGCTTCCTTTTTGTAGCATTTTTAGTAGACAAACATGTCGAAGTAGGGGATTCGAAGTGTGGGATTCATTACAATATTTTCTACTTTTGGTCAGATATTTTGAAGCACTGCTCACCCATAAAAATTTTTTATACACCCCTGGTTATGCAAATAAATGTTATTTTTTCATTTCTTCGTTTAATTTTATTTAATTTATTCAAAACATCGCCATTTCAAAAATATATGTTTTGATTCCATTTTGAAGGAGATGAATTTTGGACTATCCAGCAGCTGCATCACATTGACGCCAAGGATATGAGAAAATAACTGCCATTTCTGCCAAAAAGTCAAGTGGCATCCTGTGCTAAAGCTGAATATTCCGAATGTTGAGTAATGATATAAAGATGGATCCGAAAAATGAAAGATGCATTCACATAGTTCTTGCAATTATTGAGGACAAGTAAGTGTGAATTATTGAACAATCTTTAACACAGTCTGCATGCTTGTGGAGTATTGGTGATTCGCTGATTATCTTTTATCTTTGTTGTACATTTTTTAAAGAATTTAAATTGAATTTTGTCCTCTCTTGTTTCGACTTGCATTGAAATTGAAATTTATCAATGCGCATGTCTTGATAGATGTGATTTGTTTGCAAGAGGATATTGAAAGTGCGAAGAAAGCAATAATTTGCATGGGATTTTTTTCCTGTCCAAGAAACAGTCATTTGGTTTTAGCTTTGGAACCAAGTGTGCTCTGAAATCTAAATCATCTTGCATCCTACAAAGCTGTGAGTAAAACTCAGATTTCCTAAACAATTCAGTCTTAACTGTTTGTTCTATATCAGTAGTCTTCAACACTCATGGTCTGTTTTCTGACGATTTTTTTTTGTAACCATTTTTGATAGACCATGTGAATTACAATCTTTGTTCATGCGTCCACTGTATAGAAGATGAGGTGAAACTGCTGCTGATGCAAGGATCTAGCTGAAAGACGTTTTGCTTCCATAGAAAAGGGCATTTCAACACATACGTTTGCAGATGTTATCAGCACAAAAGTTTGAAATTGTGCACTGGCCACTGGGTGATGTTTGTATGGAGCTCCATTCCTCTTCCAGGCTCTTGAAAATCCAGGTGGCCTAACTCCAGCAAGCATTTCTCCCTGGAAACTGCCATTGATTTTTTTCCTGTATGTTATTGGTTGTACTTTCATCTATTATAGTACTACAGTGGCCCCCCGCCTAACAGACCTCCTGTAGACCAGCTCTGCAAGCAGTTTTTCCTCCTGTCCAACAGACAAAATCTACCAAACAGACTTCTTTTGGTTTAAAATTAGTGTTGAAAATTGAAATTTTTTATGTAATTAATAAAGGACTTTTTGTCTAACAGACTTGCCCCTTGCATGAATCAAGTCCATTAGACAGGGGTTGACTGTACTGTACTACCTATAATTTAGCCAGTGGGATTCTGGAAATTAGCACACCACACAAAACCCTTGCCAGAAAAACCAGGCTGCATCTCCATATTGCTGGTAGGCTTTGGTGATCATGCTCAACTGCTGCCCTGTACATAAGTGACAGAATTAGATAATTCCCTACTGTCGTGTCTGTGTTTTACTGCAGTAATATGAGCATGTCTAGTGTGTGCATTGAAAAAAAGTGTGTGCATTCACCCAGAGGTTTTGCCACCAAGCTTGTTAGTTGAAGCTTCAAGAATGATGTAAGGCACAGATGTTGCCAGGAACAAGAACTCCCTGCTGCCCGACTTTCACGCAAAAAATTTAAATGGGGAAATTCCATGTTGGAATTCCCCTGATTGTGCAATAAACTCTTCCCTCCATTTTAAATGCTAATAATTCATCAGTCTTAAGATTCCATGCGCAGCATATGCTTTGTTGCAAGCCTCATTCTCATTTGTGTCTGAATTTCTTGTCTGATTCAAAATAGAGTGATCTTGTCTTTTGAATGTCCTACTGAGGGCTTTCCTGCCGTGTTCCCTGGCGGAGTTTTCTTCCTATTCATTTATTTATTGTGATTTATTCTAATTCATTCTTTGTGAGGGTCATGCCCCACAAATGAGACCAAGTTTCCACTCAGTTTTGTTTGTATGAGAAACAGGCATGACACAACCTCTGATCAGCCATTGTTTCTGCTCATGACACTGTCCTTCATAATTTTTGGTGCCAAAATCCTTCCAGTAGCCTGGTATCTTGAAAGATGTATGATGCGAAAATTGTGTTGAAATATTATTAAAACAGTAAATCAACAATAACATGTTCCAGGAGAGTATTAGGAAGGAAGGTCTCCATAGTTAATGTAATTAATCTTATTGTCTGTTTGTGATACAAAACCAAATAAGTCATTCTGTGTTCATTGTATACTACAGGAGCAAATCAAATGCTAAGAGAAAAACTGGGGTTTCTTTGATGATTACTTATTCCGTGCTAGCCAGGAGTTAACACAAAGGAGTACTGATAAGTCCTCAAACCCCAAGAACTTTCTGAATCAACATTACTTCTTCCTTATGTTAAAAAAAAATTTCCAGCATGGAATATAACTTCACAAATTCATTAGATTAAGCTTGCCTCATCAGATGCGACAGGCCATAACACAGTAACACATATTATTCAATTAAAAGCAGCGTGCTATAAATGTAAACCAACGATACCAAGGGAATTCTACAATGACCGGCACTTCAGCAACAACAACAAAACTTTGTAATCATCACCAAATAAAAGAGCTGCCAAACAGGTAATCCAATTCACACGTACCATCAGTTTCACACACTTGAACAACACAGCACTCTGAAATCTCTCAGATTTCACTTCAAAATACTCTTTACTCATCTGTGTGTCTTATTTTAAAATTGTATCAACTACAAAATTTTGCTAAATGCCAATCAGATCTCTGAGAGAAAAAAACCAGATCTTTGGTTAATGATTTACCCATTCTTGTGGTTCAAATGACCATTTCTGGGATCTAAGTTCAGAGTCACACGTCTGCATTGATACTTGGAATTGAGGTCCTCCACTTGGTCCCTTTTGAGCTTGCAAACACTTCCCACTTTGATTGTGAATCACTGTCATTTTCTGCAAGGAAAAAAAATAGAGCATTGGAGTATTGATGGACCTTCATTTTTCAAATTTAAAAATGAATGCGTATATGGAAACAAATAAGGGATAGGTTTCTTACAGGCTCATGCTGACAGAATAGATTCGTATCAAGCCTTTTTTAGAAGGGTAACAAGGAAGTCTTTCCTCAAGGAAAAAATGATTCATTCAACTTCTCTACTTCAGAACTTTACATTTCCCTTCAAAGCTTCTATAAACTTATCCTTTGAAAGAAAAAGGAAGCCATGTTTTCCTTGAAATGGATTCCACACATTATTAGATCTATTGATCTTTATTGGTTATTCAATTGAAAATGCTTAGCCTAAATTGACTCCTCTTATTGTGTAAACCAGTAACCCTATTGAATCAATAAAATTGTTCTCAAAATCTCAGAAATGAACGTCGAATGTTCAAAACATCAGACACAATTTTGCAACCTCAGAGTTTGGAAAAATTTCTTCTGTAGTCCGTTATTTGAAAAAAAAAATTCATTATATTCAGCTTGAATGAGTTTACATAAATGTTGTTCTACTTCATGGTAAATTATACACATACAGTATAATGATAATGAGCACAAGATAAAAAAGAAGGAACTGTGTCTCCCTTCTTGTGCATGAATCAAGCTTTTCAGTAAGATAATTTGAATACCTGAATAATCAGAGTTCGGAAAATCAAATTTATACACTAATCCAAAAATTTCAGATCAAGGTAGAATACTGTAAGGAAGCTAATAGCTGAGACGTTTAATGCACAGCAAAATGTACAGGTATGACAAGGTAAATTCAAAATGTGATGTTAGGCATACAAATAAATTCACAAATAGATTAAATGCGAAGTGCGCAAAAAGAAAGTGTTCAAACGTTTTTTTGTTGTTGAGAATTCACCTCTTGATTGTATGCCCATTTCTGTCGCTCCAAACTGCCACACATGAGAAATCTGACTTGAGGCGTCTTGAGGGTTGCATCAGGACTATCAAGGCATACAGAATCATCACTCATGATGAATCCCTTATCGGAAACAACGAATGACTGTAGGGAGTACAGTTCAATTACACATGAATCCAACGTCGGTTCTCCAGTTCCGGGTTGACCACCTTGACCCAAGGGTCTTTGCAGACATTTGTCAAGTGCCAAATTACGTATCTGTTGAAATGACATCCAAAGATTTAGACATGCTACGATTAGTTGTGGAAAATACAAAGAAACTTCTTACTTTTCCAAAGAATCTGTCTGGAGAAGGCAGGAAATTTTCTGGCCAAATGTTTTTCAAATACCACCCAAAACTTTTGCATCCAAGCTTCTTCCGCAGCTGAAGACGGTCTGTGACATTGATATGTGGTGCTAATCGTGCTGCTTCTGCAATTTTTTTTATTTCAGCAGTGATCAGCAATGTTTTCAAAAAAATGGGTCAAGCAATACACTGGTTTCGGCGTCTTAATCTACCTGAATTTAGCTTGAGGTAGAAATCGCTCCACTCGTCCATCCAAACAAGCGCAACCCGAGCAAGGTTTGAATACAACACTTCGCCAACACCTCCTTTGCGGGGAAACGTGTATGGTGACGATTTTCGAAATACATGACCCACGTGAGAACACGGAGCAATTTCTACTCGACCTCCACATTGCCATACCTGATACACAAGCCAAGACAAAATAAGTTGACACAATTGATTCACAAATGTCGCATTTACTCAAGTACCACGCGCACCAGGATTTTTCAGGCGAAAGTTTTTTATAAAAATTCTATCCCCAAGAAAGACACGCGCACTCGATTATTAGTTACTCTAAAACTGCGAGTTTTCGTAAATAATAGCTCACTAATCTGGATTTAGACATGCTTTGATCCTGAATCAAACTGATTTTCAATTATTTTCATTAGAGTAAGAGTTTCTACTGGAATTGATCGAAAATTTTTCAAAAAAAATCATGTATGATGCACACCGAAAATTCTGAAACTATTTTAACAATTTATACCCGTACATAAAGCGCATTATCCTTTTTTTCCCTGTCAATTTTGATTTTTTTTTTTAAAGGTGTACGTGGTACTCGAGAAAGCACGGTAGCCTGTACTCACCCTGAACGACATTTCCACATTTTCTCCTCCCCAGATGTCCATTGCTTTGTCATACGAACCAACGTTGAAGAAATAATCTCTGTTGATGGTGAACAGACCACCAGCCATCACAGGTGTCCTAAAAATTATCAAGTCGAGTTATTCAGTACCTTGTTAACCTTCAGGCATGACATGGGACCAAAACAAGACGCGACGTTAATGTATTCACGAACTGAAACCCTGTATGCTGTATTTTCTTTAGATAAATATACCAGAATTCATTAATGAATAAGACCGATGACACAAGAACAGGATTGTTCAAGTAAGTCGATTCTAAGCATGATTAATTCACAGGAACACAAAATACAGACGTGTATTTGCTCAATCATGCCTGTTTGGTTATGAGGTTCTTTCCACATAAACACTCATGAAATCCTTACCTGAAAGGCTTGGCTTGGTTTTTCCACCGAAGCCTAATTTCATCTTCACTAACTGAAAACCAGCGGAAATGCAGTTGCCAGTTGAATGCTCCCCAATGCAAATCAAAGCTTCGCACATATGCAAACGTTTCATCACTGATGATGTCAATTACAGGGGAGACCACAGCAGATGGATGTTCAGCCACTCTCTGTAAAAGCGGCTCCAACCAACCTGTCGATGAATGACATGAAAAAAAGACAGTAAAACAAAATGGAATAAACCATCAGTCCGATAAGTCATTTTTTAAAATCATTATTCACCTGGCGTTGTTTCACAATGAGCATCCAAGAAAGTCAACGTATCACCTGACGCATTATGAGCACCCAAAAGTCGCGCTTGGATGAGCCCAACACGAGATTTAGTACGAATAATACTTGTTTTGACTGGCAGCTTCTTGACGTGTTCCTCCAAGGATTCTTTTAAAAACTCTGTTTAGAAAACATTCGGATGATGAATGACCTCATACATTCAGTATGTAAATAATAATAATAATAATAATCCTCCACAAAACCTCACCTCTATTGCTGTCATCATCCACAAGAATAATTTCCCGCAGAAGCTGGCGAGGAGATCGACCAATCACTGAATGAACAGTTCGTAGGAGAGTTGACCAGGCTTCATTATGGAAAACTATGATCACAGAGGTGGTTGGTAAAACGTCCAAGTCATATTCAACTTCCAAACATCTGAAAAAAAAAAAAACATACAGGCAACCTTTGATTTAGTGTCACCCTCGGGTAGTGCCACAAATTTCCCGAGAAAAAATCTCCGTCCACTGTGTTCTCAAGGGAAACCCTAATATAGTGCCAAAAATAATTTCCTGGCGTGAATGAAAAATAAGCCAAAATCAGAATCAGAATTATATTTCTGAATTCACATGTAATTAAAATTGGGTGCTTTTGTTTGAATGTCCACGACAACAAAAAGCATTTCAATAACTGGGATAGTATCTGTTTAATAATTGAAAATTACTCCACCCGACCTTGGAATTGTGAAATTTCATCAAAAGGTTGATACACAACTGTAAGAAACAGTTCGGCTCTTTTCCCTGATCCAATTTGCGGAAAAATCCAATATATTCTGTCCTTTAAGACATATCTAAATGCAGTATACACACTTCACTTTATTCTCGAATTTTTTTGTGTGGCTTTCTTTTTTATAAGACAGACGCAATGGTCTTAAAATTTTGCTAAATAGCCTGTTTTACCAAAAGTAGAAGCCCTAAAATTAAATTTCCTCGGATAAAATACCACCATGGCCCGAACAAAAGATGGCACAAAATTGGGGTTTGACTGAATCACATTGTGAGTTGTTCCAGACACATTTGTTACTCAAATTGCAAAAAAAAAAAACAATCTTGTGTACCAACTTTTTCTTCCGAATATCCGGTAAAGATCGATCAAGGGGTATCCGGTCACTCGCCAATAAATTGAACTGGTTCACGCGGAACAAGGCGTTCATTTTTGCTTGCTGGTAGGTTGGGATAATAACAGGCAATCCCTGATCTCCGGAACCCTTCACGGGATTATATTCATTCCTGTTGACCATTTCTTGGAAATAGGTTTGAAAAAAAAAGACAATCCCGTGTCAGTATTCAAAATCAAGCGTTTTCGGTGAATCGATTTCGGGTTTACCTTCAGAGATATTGCCACCAGGAGCCACACCCGGGAGTTGATCTCCATTGTAATAACCCACCACAACGTGAATGCCACGTTTGTCAACGAACTCTCGCTGTGGCTTCCCCGAACTTGAATTGATAACACCTGCCCCGGATCCACGACCATACCTGGAAAATTAAAAAAGATAGTTAACAAAATGTTTCTACTTATTTTTTTTTACGGATTATAATGGCATTGGTCGTTGAATGCCATGAGCAAAAAATTATTTAGTGGTCATTAATTTTATTTTCATGAAGATTCGCTCAATATCGGTCTTCACAGGAGAGGTTTCAATTGATGAGGAACTTTGCACCCTTGAAAAATGCCCAACCTCAAATAATTAAGGGCCTTGCCCTGATATAGAGCAGCCATTTGAGTAGAAGAAAAAACTGCAGGCCGTGGGAATATTGTTAATTTTTGAAGAAAATTGTGGGTCACCCCACAGGCATATCACATGACTAACTAATGAATTCGTTCCAAGCAAAGTTCATCGAAATCGGAGTGGCTTATAACAAGGGCTTGGTCAAAAGTTCATGCTGAACTGTTGCACTGAAATATTTCATGCACAGGAACAGGAAATTATCAAGAATGAGAAGGTAAAAAAATGGCAGTGAAAAATTATCCCCGGCGTCTTTACAATACTGTAAAAGTGTACAGATTTTTAGTCGACTCATTCCCGCTAAACTAGTATTTCTTTCATGCATGCTATCATTCCAAGTAGAGGCAACACCTTCTATTGTCACTACAGAATGATATTAATATTTGCACACCCAAGTTTGCCTTTTTGGGAAGGTCTGGCCTTTAATGGCGAAAATACGGTAAATGCCAACAAACAAAAAAAAGCCAGAAATGCATTATGGAGTACTGGACGAGTAAATAATATCGCGCCAGTATCATAATTTTCAGAAGTTTATCGCGAAATGTTTTTTGATGAATGACATGGTCATATCTTTTGTGTCGAATGGAACAACGGGCGTCAGTTTCAAGAGCACTGCCCTTTCCCATTGTGACCGCATGATTTCCCCTTGAATAAACCAAAACGATTCAACGCACGAGTCACGCCAAGTTCACTCAAGCAAGCCATCATCAACAGCGGAAGCCGACAACCGGAAACTGCTCTCTTTCGTTTTGTGTCCCGAGAAACACAATTCTTGTACAATTTCAGGCTATTCTCCTTCCTCTTCTTGAAAAAAAAGGGAGTGCCAGCGACCTCCTAAAGATGGAGGTTGCACTCTTGCATGTCAAATGGTCAAGTGACCATCATCAAGGAAAACGAGGATGAACTGCAGTGCCTGACAAAAAAAAAGCGAATTATAGAGGACATAATTCAGTTTTTTTATAACGAGAATAAAAAAGCGGCATTATAGTACACGACCGGAGCATATGAATCACGTTAGAGTGGATAGTTCGTGAGCAACCTTCAAAATTTAATGTTTTAAACTAAGTCAAATGAAGTCGAAATTCAAGGAACCATAAAACAAATTCGAGTTACGGAAGCAGCTATTTTTTCTGGAAATGAATGTAAAAAATTACAAAAGCCTAAACTTTTCGGCCTTAAACTGCAGAATAAATGTGTTGACAGGATGCTGAACTTCGTGACAGAAGTTAATTGGACCAATTGGACTTTCACTTCTTTCAAAGCACATCAATCAGCATTCTTGTTCCTCTTCTCTTTCTTGAATCAATAAAATAATAGCCAAAAACGTCTCCAGAAAAATTCCCCCTCAGAATTCGTACAGGGGAATGCCTTCGAATTAATTCACTACTTCCATGGGAATTCAGACAGGGACTTGAAAAAAATTAAACAAGAGGTATTCGACCCAGGGAGGTTCCAGTTATCGAGGATCAACTTGATTGGCTTCATTCAAGCCAAAAAGACGTTCCTAATTGTTATGAAATGATGATGGTTAAAGTCGATGAGTAAAAAAATCTTGGAGTAGGTTAAGGTATCGGTCATTCCCCATCCCAATTTTCTTCTGTTTCATTAGTTCATGTTGGTTTGGTTTGGGACACACCCAATGCTGCAAACTTTTTTTTTACCTAATTCATTTGTCTTGTCAGCTGAGTCCAGATTATTTTTTTACTTGTTTAGACATTCAATAAAGCAAAGTTATTCAGGTATATCAATCACAGACTATGGCAGCCTTATATAAATATGCGTTACAAGCTTACACAGCCAAGTTATTTTTATTTTTTAATATGCAAACCATGCTCTGCTACCAATTTTGTGAGATATGATCCCAACAAGGACAATAATAAATTAGAATCATAAATGCAGTCAAGAAGGATTGATTAAATCAAACAAAACAATCTGCCAGGGAAATTGGCAGGGAAGTTCTTGGTAGAACTTCCAGAAAGAACAGAATAAATGTATTTCAGATGAATGGAATCACTGATGCAAATTTCACACAAGACAAATCAGGCCTTATTTGTCTTGTGGAATTAATCAACCCAACATTCCCTGAAGCTCCAAATGCTTCAGGGAATAATTGGCAACTGACTTAAGATGGGGAAATCTGTAAGCACTAAAGGAAGGATTACGCAATATGGAAATTCTGTGGAATTTCCCCCTTTGCAAGGAATTCCTGTTCCATAGCAAACGCATTTCTCCATTTAGGTATTCTCAATGTTATTGTGACACCTGTACCTTACAAGGGTTTCATGATGGTTATGACATCTCAAAATACGATGCGAAATTGTGAAACGGGTTTGGAATAATCAAGCGATGAATCCGATAAAAGGCAGAAAACAATACAGACAATATTACTGTACTTCAAAAAGCGAGCCTTTTGAAACGCTGTACAGTACAGTACAGTACAGTACAGTACAGTATAAGCTTTGAAATCTCATTTTAATGCTACACTCCGCAAACATTGAAACGAAAAGGAGCATGACGTCATCCCCTGGTATTGTGATGGGTATTCCTTTTGGGAACTTTCCCAGCTATAGCCGTTCCTTGTGGCTGCGCCAGGTTCCGGCCATCAACCTCGCATCAATTGCGCGGCATCCTGATTCGAGGGAACCCACGCGCAAATGGGAACAACCAGTGCTTCTCACGGTTTTCGATCGCGTTCGGCGTAAAAGCCTCAATTTTCTTCCATTTGATGCAATTTAATGCATCGAATTCGTTACCCGATCACAAAGAAATATCCAATTGAATCAGGTAATGTAAAATAAAAACATTGGTCAATTTCAAAAAAATTATAAGAATTAAGCTTTCGAATGAGGAATTTTATGGCTAAAAGTTCCTCATCAAAACAAACAAGACGTTGTTCTTTCATGCGCCGAGATCATTTCCAATCGCGTTCCTCGGAAAAGTGTGAATTTTCCCCCGTTTGACGCAATTTAATGCATCGACTTTGTAAAGCACTCACAAAGACCTCTCTTAATTGTATCAGGTGCTGTACAATAAAAAAGTTGGTCAACTTGAAGAAAAAAAAAAAAACGAAGCTTCCTACGGAGAAATTTCGCGGCTTTATGTTCCTCGGATAAACATAAGACGTTCCTCTTTTATGAGCCGAGATCGTTGTCCTTTCATATATAACAGGTGGAAAAGTGACCAGCGAAGATGAACGAATCCATGGTCGAGTGCATACGACAGGCCAGCATTCCCGTACTTCCGCTTGACACATCGCGTTACAAACGTTCTATTTTCCTTGGTAAAACTGGTAATTTATACTAGTGTTCCCCAACCCGTGGTCCGCGGACCAGCGTCGGTCCGCAGAAGTTTTTTGCCGGTCCGCGGGACAATTTCTTCAGAATAATAAATTTATAAAAAGTTGCGAAAATGCATTATCTTTACGAGAGATTTCTGAAAGATAATGACAGTTGAAATCATCTGTTGAAAAAAAAAGCTGGGTTTTCTCCCAAAAACACTTCAGACAAAGTTTCACCTGTTGAAATAAATTATTTTAATTTTTTTTTTACGAGGAACCTTTCTTGATGCCTACCTTTCTGATTTTTTGAAGACATTCCACTATATGGCTGCTTCATCTGTTCTAGATTCTGATTTTTTGAAGACATTCCACTATATGGCTGCTTCATCGGTTCTAGACTTAGTTTGTGCAAAAGAGCAGAAAGTTTTTGAATACCTCCTAAAAAGTCTTTAAAACAAAACTTTCTTCATTCCGCAAAACTTTTATGAAACTTTGCCAGTCTGCAAAACAAATTATGAAATCTGAAGGTCCGCAAAAATGGTATGGAACTTTGCAAGTCCACAGTCCCAAAGAGGTATAGCGGAACACTGATTATACTATATTAGTCTATGGAGAACTTTTCTTCCTTATAAGGTGAATTGATAATACTCGCTGAGTCGTTGTGATTGCTTTCATCATATTTCATCGTTTCTTCAAAATTAGCTTAGAGAGGAAAAGCCTGTTTACCAATTGACGGTTAAGGTAGACCTCGGAATATTCGGGCTTTGATTCATTATGCATCCTATGACCGTGTACGAATTTTAATTCATCGGTAAGAAACGAACTGACCCACATAAAATTACATTTCAATTTCATCAGTTCTTGTCCCTTCGACTGCTGACTGACTATCGGGGATAATTTCATATTTGTAAAAATGTTGATACAGCAGTATAACTTCACCGCATCAAATTTTAAAAGGTAACGATTGAATTACAGTACAGTATTTCATACTTCTCAGTTGAGCTCAAAAACCGGTAAGAAGTTTGCATTCCCCGCCAATTTTATTACCAGGAAAACGCAGATGGTAATTGCTTCAAAATTTCAAGTTATATTGAATTTAATTTTCAAAAATTCCGCAACGTTCAAAGTACTATTTTACTGCTGGTACACCAGAAAAGAAAATTCCCGAACTCTCCAAGGATTACGAAAATCGATCCACAACGTTGATGCTTTGTTTTTCAATCGCTTTTCCTCCAAGTTTATAAATGTCCATGTCTATCATGTTGCTTTATTCTCTCGACAATTCCAGAAAACCATCCAATACAGTTTTTTTGGAGTACCAGGCGCAACATTTAAAAAAAGTAATTTATCAGTGTCATAATCGATTACACCACAACTCGCACAGCGACAACTCACACAGCAACAACTCACATAGGGACAACTCACACAGTTCTTTTTTTTTTTACTTATTTTTCTTCTTTTTTTAATTCAGGTTCTGGCAAAAATTTATACCTTTCTTGTGTCTAGATTTTCTTTATCCTAAATTAATTGTATTCATTTATAATACAATTTTTATAAATTTTTTATATTTGTGTTTTCAACCTAGTCAAGGATAATTTTGTCCCAAATTCATTGTGTACATTTATCATGTTCTATATTTTAAATACTTTTGTTTTCAATCTATTCAAGGATAATTCTGATCCATGCATTAATCCATGTTCTTCCTTATAGGAATTGAGCCCCAGTCATTGTCATGGCTCACAGCAATTTTCCAAGTTTTCACTGGAATTTTTCAATTTCATTTCACAATCCTTTTTAAAGAACCCCTCTAAAACTGTGTGAGTTGTCACACTATGTGAGTTGTTGCTGTGTGAGTTGTCGCTATGTGAGTTGTCTCGTAACCCTGGGGTTCCTACGTGCGCATCATTGGGATACACGTGTCAGTCAGTACACATGTACTGGGATGGAAGAAAATTAATATATTCCTTATATTAATCCATCATCTCTTCCTGGTGTTATTAATAACATCAAATATATATATTTGCAGGGATGCAAATATTCTTGCAATATATTGGGGAATTATATCACATAATTTCCACTGATAACAAGCTAATAAAGTCAAGAAATGATCATAAACTAATTAGCTTTGATACTTTTTAACTGTTGCACTTATCTTACCTCTCTTCACATTCAAAGTCTTCTTGGAGGCTGGAAGACAAATCACGATGCATAAAAATTACATCTGGATGAAAAAATCTATAGTAACAGGTAATTCATATAAAAATAAAACATTTCTGATAAACTATTCAAAGATGTGTGTAAAGATTCCTCAGCTATTTCGTCCTGTAATATTGAGTCGAAAGAAATGAAGGTGGAAATTAGAATAGATGGCGTCACATAATCCAGTAAATACGGTATCGTTTCTCCAGCCCTCCTGTTGGTCACAATAAACATCCTTCTTCGTTTCTGTGAAATTAATCATCCGTGTAACGAAGACCTTTCCTCCAGGACTTTTTCTCACTTCGCCAAGAGAAATCCTCGGAGTAACACTCCTGTGCCCAGCAGAGTTCCAACCACATTCCACAGCGCGTGTTTATCTCCTCGGGATGCATGCGGACAATGAATACCCAGAACCTATGTGCCCTCATTGCCGGGGCTTCGTCGACATTCTCGCTGGGAATCGATGATGGGGTCGTTTGGATGGTCTTGTGCCGAGGATCTTGAAACCTAGGCGGACACGAGGTCCGTTCTCTCCCTCGGATTTCATTTTCGAAAGTAACTCACTCTGCGTAATTTTGCCCATTCCGGTCACGAAAAAATTATAAATGGAAGTTTCTGGCGGTAAATTGTTCGGAAACTTGCTCATAAAATCTGCTAAAGATCTGGAAAATTGCCCAGTGATTTTGATTGTGTCTGTAGACGGTGTTTTGAAATTTCGTGTGAAGAGTCTATCAGGCTCAAATGGATTTGATTTTCGAAAGTGCCTCAATCTGAAAAATTTAGTCCTCTCTCTAGACGAGAAATATATGAAGAAAAGTAGCTGGAAATAACTTGCTTCCTCGGATTTGACGCGAAACGTTGAAGACCACTAGTCGGTTATGTGATATCATTCATAATTTGTAGAGTGCACGTCTTTTGTCAACTGGAACAAATCATTATGCTGTATTTTTCTCATTTCATGCAGATTTCGAATTGTCTTGTATAGCCCAGAATTTTCGTCCCAACGTGTTCAGTATACGCAATTTCTTCGATCGTCTCGCGACACTCGTTTGCAGATCCGTATCCGCGAATACATGGCAAGTCTGCACGCGAAAGCACA
The DNA here is from genome assembly GCA_905338405.1 of Notodromas monacha. Taxonomy (NCBI): domain Eukaryota; kingdom Metazoa; phylum Arthropoda; class Ostracoda; order Podocopida; family Cyprididae; genus Notodromas; species Notodromas monacha. The sequence continues at coordinate 42,977 of CAJPEX010000862.1, forward strand.
TCCCCGGTTTCATTCACTTCGTCTGAATGAAATGAGCAGAGAAACTTGGTCTAAACCAGAGTTTTCTTCCGTCTGTCTCACTCTCTCAAATGGATTGAAAGGAGTCCTGAATAAGCGCACATTTTTCTTTCCAGATCGCGTCCGAAAACAGAGCGTTCAGAACCACGCGTGGTATTTATTATTATTATTTTTTTTTTTTGGGCGGCGCTCAAGTGTGAAACTGAGGGAGTTCACGCGGTTCTAAAAAATTGCTTTCCATCGAAAGATGCGAGGGGTCTAACCAGTGCTCTCGGAATAAAAATTGAAACGGTATTAGATTGAACAGCAAAAACATTGAAAAAAACTTCTCGGGCACGAAAAAAAAATTCAGCCCGTTATAAAATGCTTTTCAGAAAATGTGTGCAAATGTCACCTTGGCAGCTTTTCTGCACGTCACTCAAAAGGTGATCTCGCAGATTTGTTTTTGGTGTACCCCAGATTTTACTTTAAAATTCTTAAAGTTGACATGGCATTGATTCCAAGGGTTTCCGCCATTAATTGATGATCAAATCCTCCATTTTCATCAACAGCCGCCTTTACACCCACCACTTCTGTTGATGAAAATGGCGGCATTACCTTGGAATTGATGCAACGCCGATTTTAAGAATCCTGAAGTAGAAACTGGGCCACACCAAAAGAATCTACGAGATATGCGCAGATCTTTTGAATGAAGAGCAGAAAGCTGCCAGCAGCGGGTGACTTTTGCTTTTAAATTTCTACAACTATGTCAAACAGGGCTGATTATTTTCTTGTGTTTAAGAATGTTTCTCCTGAACAATAATTTTTTCAGCTCAATTATATGCCGTTTCAATTTATATTCGGCAAATTTTAGATAGAACCCTCGCAAGTTGCTCAGCTGAATTTGCCGCTCAAAGGTAGAATGAAAATTGCATTCCACTAATCCTTTCTGAAATTTTCCTTGCTATAGAAAAGGAAATAATCAAGATATGAAAATTTCTGTAAAACATCAAGGTTCTTAACCTCGCGTGACTCAGCATTCCATAGTCATAACTCTGAAAAAATACTCCATTATACTCGTATGTCCCATCATTTCGCGATAAAATGACTATATACTCGTTCTATACTGTACTCGTATCTTGAAATGCAAAGAGCAAAAAATGCCACATCAGCAGGAATTTCTGCATGGTACTGTGTAGCAAACACACTTCAAAGGACGACTGTTCCTTTTGACCTTAGTTCATAAAGTCATTCCCAGAACATGACACGAAGAAAACGCTTCGTCATCTGCATATGCGTAACTGACACTCTTCCCTCGTGATTTGAAATGGTTGGTTTTATTTGAAACCCCGTATTTCTCGACTCGGGAACATTATTTCTCCGGGATCGCGACATGCATTCGTAATATTCATTTACAAAACCAACGATTTCCTCCCGAAGTCCCGAGCACCAGCAGCAAAAATAATGGCATGGAAACACCTGGACCAGTGTTTATCAGCATCAGTCAGCGTGGGGTGTCAGATTTGACATCTAGAACCCACTCATCATTCGACGTTTCCCTTGGCAAGGTGTCAGTACTGCCTGCAAATGAGTACTTGGGGCAGAACAGAGTTGCATACTTTGATTCGGCCGGTTTGCGCTCACTTGTTTCGAGGAGATAAGCATGATTGCCTTCGAAGAAAACAATGAACGTCTTTCAGGGCGTCAGGGTCTAATCTTCCCGAGAAACAATGAGCCGAAGGCAAGGGATTCTATTTTGCTCCTGAGATGGAAATAGAATCGAATGTGATGAGCAGCTAGAAAGTTGCCAAGCACATGGAACACACTGCTCCGACTGGATTAATTCAACAGACGGAATTCGCACAAGCGGGATCAAAGCTAAAACGCATTTGCAATTAATTTCAAGAGCAGAACAGACTCGTCGTCAAATGGCTTCATCATCAACGCCAACTCATTTCACTCTTGAAAATGTCCAGCTTTCATTCCACACCTTTTGAGACTCACACACGTTTCTAAAATTCAATTATGAATTATTACAGTCAAAACAAATTCAAAGGATTTTTTAATAATGCGAGAAAAGGTCGGGATGGAAAAATAAATGATCTTGTCAGTCGTGCAGACGTAATAAACGGGGTTCGTTAGCGTTAATGACAGCTTCGTTCCAGGGTTTCCGCGGTACTGCATTAAATGCACAGTGTACTTATAATCAAAGGGAAAGCCGCAATCAAGGACTTTAATTACCCAACATGCTTCAAAGGCGAACGAAGTTGCACACCGTGCTCAGTCAGAAGACCCTGAAAGAATAACCTTTTTTGTGGGCATGGGAAGCTTTTCGTTCTGAGGGTAGCTTGTTCTTCAGAGAAGTAAGAAAACAGGCGAAATGAGAAAAAAATGAGCGTCAATCCCAGTAATGGGGATAGATTGCGAGTTGCTTGTGAAAAAAAAAATGGCAAGGTGCCAGGACAGTTGAGCGCGTCACAAAAGAGCGCGTCCAAAACAGCGCGTGTCTTAGACATTTAAAGAAAACCCAGTGTAAGTAAATCACGACGAATTTACTTCAACAGTATTTTCATCCAAGACTGAGATAACCTTTTTCTTGTCAGCTGGTAAATGCCTCAATCCTGTAAATCAGTGTTTCCCAGCCTTTTTGGGCCCACGGACTGGCAAAATTTTCATAGAATTTCTGTGGACCGTCAGAAAAGAAGCAGTAAGCTATTTTAGGGTTTTAGCATGTGAGTTTTTATGAAGTTTCATACAATTTTAGCAGACTCAAAAATTTTCTACATGAAAGATCTTGCAGCCCGGCATTTAAAAAGTTTCTGCTTTTTCGCAAATATTAAGGACCAATGAAGCAGCTATTTAGTGGAATGTCTTCAAGGAATTAGAAAGGTGGGCTTGGCAGAAAGCTTTTTCAGAATAAAAAAAAACAAAAGAATATATTTCAGCAAGTGAAAATTTGACTGAAGTGTAATTGAGAGAAAAGCCAACTATTTTCTTCAAATAATTGTAACAGCCGCTGTCTTTCGAAAATTTCAGATAATGATACCAGATTTCTTTGTTTTTCTTGGTAATTTCTTATGCTGCAGAAAATTTCGCGCGGACCGGCAAAAAACGCCACGGGTTGGGGAACACTGCTGAAAACCGTTTGGCACACGCGTGCCGCTTTGTACATGCGCCGTTACTTGCTCGAGCTGTTTTGATGCGCGCTGTTTTGCGGTGCGCTCAAATGAGCCTTCTTAGGAAAGAGCAGGCGGAGATGCGTGATGTTCTCTCTGACCGGAGCCCCGTAACGAGCACAATGCCGTGTCATGAGCCCGACAACGCGATCGCCGGATTCCTGTCGAATCAACACAATGATCGCTTTTTCGCTTCCTTCACCATCAATATAGGAAAGAAAGGAAAGTTTCTTCCGAGTTGCTGGATATTTTTCTGAACGGATTTCAACGATCCCCATGACGGGATCCTCACCATCATCAATCGAGGTCGAGTCAGGTCAGCGGGCAAATGACGCTTACACGTGCGAGCAAATGTCTAACCGAAAGTCCTGGATTCCACCCAACCCGATTTATGTCCATAACACCGACGAAGGAAGTCTTCTATGGGCAACAACGAAAATTCGCAGCTAACTTTTGGTTTCTATCAAAGATTCCCTGCAGACTATTGAAAAATCTACTTGTGTTCACACTGATCAATTTTTTTCTCAACACTGAAATTGAAAAAAAACGATCGTGTTGAAATTCTTCTGCTCTGATTTTTCTGTATATCTCTGAGGAAAGGAGACTTTCATGAAATTAATGTGAACCAAATCAACGTCTTAATGAAAAGAGACGAAATTCAATTACGTCAGATCCAAAGTGTTCCAAAGAACGAAGCAACCTTTCATGTTCTGTAATTTTTGACACTACAAAAAACAGGCTTTACCTGGAGAATTCTGGAAGAAGCTCACGAAAATATCAAAAGAAAGCCACTTCTTTCATGAACGCAAAAAATGTGCTAATTGCAAGTCAACGCGGAACGGCAGATCAAACAGAAATGCCAAAATAGATATTTGCTCATTTTCTTAATTTATTCACCAGGCATATATTCTGCTACATTCATCGCACGATATGGGGAATCTTCTGAGTATTTCTCATAATTGGAATGTTGAAACAGTTTTGGAATTTTTTATAAGAAGAAAATTCTTGAAAAAAGCTGAAATTAGAGTACAATACTGTACCTAGCTATTTTAATCTCTTTCAGCTGTGATGACAGACGAAGGTTAAAAAACTGCAACTTCCGCTTCTCCGATCTCGAAATCGTATCTGCGAGAGTTTTTTCAACTGTCAAGTACATTTTAATAATTAGGGATTAAAAAATGATGCCCTAGGACAGTTTTTGAGATATTTTTATTTATAGCCGACCGAAAAAAATATAATTTTGGCTGGTATGGAAAAAAAAAACAGAAGCCGAAAGTTTTTCCTCCTGTCCAGAGTTTGAGATCTCAAAAACATGATCCTCCGTCAGGGATCTTTCTTTCATTTTATTGCAGTGCTTCACGGTTCACAAACGAACAGAACGCTGGCGTCCTACGCAGTTTTGACGACAGACGTAAACAAAGTTACGCAGCTTTTACCATCAGAAGTCAGTTAAAAAGTTTTCACCGGAAATCAAAACCAGGAATTTTCCTGAGTCAGCTTTCCTCAGCAATAATATTTCTGGACCATATGTTGGGCCAGCAAAAGATGGATGAGGCAATATCACTTCAGCGATTTCAGTAACTTGATTAATTTTTCTTTAGAAACACTTGAAATCTAGTATGTCGGTACTTGTAGAAATATTCATTTGCGGAAGAAGAAAACAAAGCATTGCAAAACTCCGCTGCATTTTAAAAACTTTCAAGGAGTTATACTGCACTTGAGTTTCAGGAAAACTGCGCTCAGTTTTGGTGCCCATCTTTCCATTTATCCATAATCGTCACCAAAAGTACGCTGAAAGGAATTCCATACATCACGGGGGGAAACATTATTTGGTAAAAATCGAAATTTAATTTCTGAAGACCTTAAGCTCTAAAGAAAAGTATTGACTGGATGATATGCGATCATGACCATTGACTAAATTAAATTTTTGTCAAACGGATGAAAATAGTCGAATTATAATTATCCCATATTTCAAAGTTATCCATAAACTTTTCAATGTATTTGTATACAGTACATTGAAATTTTTAGTTGCGTGCAACATTTTGAAGGACTATTTTACTGAATTTTTATTCAGTTGCATTTGTTTCTTAGGCACGCTAAAAAAAACAATGGATTATTACTCACTGACCAATAGTATGATCTCACCATTTTAAAAAGCCAGTATTCTTATATTCTTGGAGTATAAGAGTAAAGTGATTTCTCTCTCTATTTCTACAAGGAAAAATCATTCATATTCCCTTTCGACCTATTTTACTCCTATAAGCACTTCCGGAGGAAATAGAAAGAACAGGTTTGAAATACTGTACAGTGCATGAAAATTCGATATACAGTACTAAAATCAATCGTACTTGGGACATTTATAGAAAGGCCAAATAACCTATTCATTGATTCTTTTCGTGATCAGCGGAGCAATTATCCTTTCATCCAGTTGGGGGACAGCTATTTTTGATTTTGCAGCCTTTGCAAAGCCGTCAGTTTGCGTCAAGTTATACCGCGAAATTCGACATATCCAAATTGCTATGCACGTACTCGTCCTGTACGAGGATTCCCAGTGCATTAGGTGAACAGGCAGATTTTCTGATTCATCCGGGGTTCGCGGGTATTTTCTGAGCCCCAACGCCTCAACCCTCCCATCATCCCGATAACCCCAGGGTCGCAGTCGAGTGGAAAATGTGCCGGAGACACGCAATCGTGTTTATCTACTGCCTCCAAAGACCACCCTTGACCATCAATCTCCGGGCAAATAGCCTCTATCTTTTCATCTCCTGACTCGTGCCTCCTTCGCCTCCCTTTCTCCATTAATCAGATACTGTCATTACGCTTTTCTAGAACCGCTGATGTGAAATGTGACCCGATAGAGCGAACGTATCACTTGCCTCGGAGGGATTCACTTTCCAGACACGCGAAGGAAACAGAACCTTTCGCAAAATCGATTACGTCGGCCAGCACCTTTGGACTCCATCATCATCCTTTCCAATTGAACAACACACCACGAATACCTGGGAAACTGGTTCCCGAACTTTTTTTTGCCCGCTCGTGGAACTTGTCTTATTTTAGAGCCAAGTAATTCAATGGACCAAGACGCTTCGTTCTGCGGCTATTTTGCGTTTTCTCTGGGTTCCAAAAATGCGAAAAAAAACCCGTCTTTCTCATCTGGGCCCCGAGTTAAGCAGACAGTTGTCCTTGCCAAGGTAACTCGTTTATTTCCTTCGATACCTGCATCCAATTTGCAAAAAATATTCAAAAAAAAACGAATGCAGAAACGGTACTTGCTTTCATGCAGAAATGGGTGGTGAATTTCACGGCGATCTTCACTGGATATGAAGGATTATTCCCCCGTCATTTTCGGAATAGATGCACACAAAAAAAACATGCAGTATTTTTCGTGAGTATTACACGCAAATTCCTTTTTTTGTGTCGAACACCAACAGATATGGATTTTTTTCGATAAATTGGAAAAATGGCATTAATTTTCTAGCTGCATCAGCTTTTATGAACATGATCAACGCATATTTCTGCCTTACCGAAGTTTCACGGGAAATGCAAAAATCAGGCAATTATTTCCATTCGGGACCCAAGAGTGCAACTGAAATAACATCGTGACTGTCAGAGACATTTACTCGTGGTAAAAATGGCACATTATTAAATGCAAAAATAAATGTCTTCGAATCGATTACGAAAAAGGCATTAGTTTCTGCACAGTCCTGAGAACTTGACTCACTTGGAGACACAAACTTTCAATTTTCTAGGGAAAATGCGCGAGATATTTCGCAAAATCTAGTGGCGTCCTGGGGCTTCTCTATAAAAATTCACCGAGTCAAAAAGGTGATGGAAGGAATCGAGATAACGAATTTGGCACAGCACAGTTGGAAACCACCGATGCAAGGTACTGCCGACTTCGCGAAAATGAAGGCTCTGAATGCGAGAAGCGAGTGAAAACGTTGGAGAAAAGATTCATTCAAGACCGGTTAAATTTAGAACCCGTTCCAAAGGTGAGAAAAAACCTGACCATGAAATCGAGACGGACGCTCCCAAGCCAGGAACCTCTTCGAAGTGACCTATTTCGGCCTATTATCGCCGACTCAATAGTTTCCTGACACAGCCTTCTTCTCCAACAGATGGTTTCGGATAATGAGAACATCTGAGGCGTCATAGAACAATTTGTCAGCAGGAGCCTTTCGCAAAGTACAGTACTGTACCAGGTTAAAAACAGTATTCGGGCCCCCTTCACTTCCTCCATGAGCCTAATGGGGCTCGCATTCCAGCTCGTAAGACCCATCTCCGCTCAGGAATGGATCGAGTCTTCAGACGAGGGTTCCCCACATTCTCCTCTCGACCACACGGAAATTAACAGGGTACTTATCGAGTTTGATCCCCGAATTTTTTTCCACTAATTACAGTATAAAATACGTGTGCTTCACAGAAAGTTTGGCCAACTACTGGAAGCAACTTTTTCAGTGTGTGTCGATGTCAAGCCGAGGCTTTCCCGCGCGTTTTCGAGGATCTTTGGAATGCGCGTGCTCGGGGATCCGAGAAACTTTTTCGTCTCCCGAAATCTAAGGAATGCTGCATCATGCGTTTGAACTGGAAAATCTTCTGCAGTTCCCAGAGCGGCTGGGTTAATAATTGAAAATGGAAGTTCGACGTGATGGGTAAATCTTGAATTGGTTCCAAAATCCCTTCGACGTGATCATTTACCAGTTTTGCATCAAAAATGAACCTCGAAAATTTTTCAGCGCCTCTGAAGTTACAGGGGGCATAACTACTAGCATCACATGTTTTGAGCATGGCGTTTTTTAAATTGAGTTGAATACGAGAAGTCCAAACCTCGCGAATGCCTGGCGAATTTTTATCAAGTAAGAAGAGAAAAGGTGCGTACAAATACAGAAAAATGCAGCATTTTTGGACTTACTCAAAGAATATCATGAAAATCTCATTTTCTTTTGAGATTTAGACCCATTCTCATCTTTTTTTTTTCGGGAAAACAGGGCAGATACTTAGGTAGACGAAATGCGGTTCATTCGGATCCCCAGGCTCTCACGGGCTGCCGAGGATCCAGATTATTATACAGAGTCGAGAAGGAACTCATCTTTCTCAAGAACCTTCTTTGGACGTGATCCGAGGAACCGAGAGTTGGTCAGGGGTTCCAAGAATATAAGAGAAAATCACCACATCAAAGGCCCCATACTCGAAAATGATAGCAATACAATACCATTCCAAGTTATGCAATGCTCGTAAATCTCGCACGACCTCTCTTCATCTTTGCGTTTTTTTATAAACATTCACCCAGGAATTTCGTCGATGAAAACCAGCATCTGATGCTGAGAATATTACTGCAGATAAGTACTTATTTTAGGAGCATTGTAAAATGTTTCTGTAGGAGTGTTTTTCTTTTCACAGACTTCAGGATTTCAGGTGAATGAGCCTTTCCAATGAATTTATTTTAGAATCTCTCACCTTGAACCCCGCTAAAAAGTTCGTCGAAATGCTTAAACTTCACAATTGAGATATTTTTACTCATCCGAT
>CAJPEX010000862.1:52487-77121 GCA_905338405.1 Notodromas monacha
TCTAGTGGCGTCCTGGGGCTTCTCTATAAAAATTCACCGAGTCAAAAAGGTGATGGAAGGAATCGAGATAACGAATTTGGCACAGCACAGTTGGAAACCACCGATGCAAGGTACTGCCGACTTCGCGAAAATGAAGGCTCTGAATGCGAGAAGCGAGTGAAAACGTTGGAGAAAAGATTCATTCAAGACCGGTTAAATTTAGAACCCGTTCCAAAGGTGAGAAAAAACCTGACCATGAAATCGAGACGGACGCTCCCAAGCCAGGAACCTCTTCGAAGTGACCTATTTCGGCCTATTATCGCCGACTCAATAGTTTCCTGACACAGCCTTCTTCTCCAACAGATGGTTTCGGATAATGAGAACATCTGAGGCGTCATAGAACAATTTGTCAGCAGGAGCCTTTCGCAAAGTACAGTACTGTACCAGGTTAAAAACAGTATTCGGGCCCCCTTCACTTCCTCCATGAGCCTAATGGGGCTCGCATTCCAGCTCGTAAGACCCATCTCCGCTCAGGAATGGATCGAGTCTTCAGACGAGGGTTCCCCACATTCTCCTCTCGACCACACGGAAATTAACAGGGTACTTATCGAGTTTGATCCCCGAATTTTTTTCCACTAATTACAGTATAAAATACGTGTGCTTCACAGAAAGTTTGGCCAACTACTGGAAGCAACTTTTTCAGTGTGTGTCGATGTCAAGCCGAGGCTTTCCCGCGCGTTTTCGAGGATCTTTGGAATGCGCGTGCTCGGGGATCCGAGAAACTTCTTTCTCCCGAAATCTAAGGAATGCTGCATCATGCGTTTGAACTGGAAAATCTTCTGCAGTTCCCAGAGCGGCTGGGTTAATAATTGAAAATGGAAGTTCGACGTGATGGGTAAATCTTGAATTGGTCCCAAAATCCCTTCGACGTGATCATTTTACCAGTTTCGCATCAAAAATGAACCTCGAAAATTTTTCAGCGCCTCTGAAGTTACAGGGGGCATAACTACTAGCATCACATGTTTTGAGCATTGCGTTTTTTAAATTGAGTTGAATACGAGAAGTCCAAACCTCGCGAATGCCTGGCGAATTTTCATCAAGTAAGAAGAGAAAAGGTGCGTACAAATACAGCAAAATACAGTATTTTTGGACTTACTCAAAGAATAACATGAAAATCTCATTTTCTTTTGAGATTTAGACCCATTCTCATCTTTATTTTCGCCCTTTTGTCCCGTCTATGAATCCATCTGCTTTACGCCAAGTAAGCCTAGGGGTCCGAGAGTGCCCGACGGCTCCTAGGTCTAATAATATGTCTCAGCTCTTCCTTGAGTAGAAAGAGTTCTTGGATCTTTGGACGTGATCCGAGGAACCGAGAGTTGGTCAGGGGTTCCAAGAATATAAGAGAAAATCACCACATCAAAGGCCCCATACTCGAAAATGATAGCAATACAATACCATTCCAAGTTATGCAATGCTCGTAAATCTCGCACGACCTCTCTTCATCTTTGCGTTTTTTTTATAAACATTCACCCAGGAATTTCGTCGATGAAAACCAGCATCTGATGCTGAGAATATTACTGCAGATAAGTACTTATTTTAGGAGCATTGTAAAATGTTTCTGTAGGAGTGTTTTTCTTTTCACACTGAAGTCCTAAAGTCCACTTACTCGGAAAGGTTACTTAAATAAAATCTTAGAGAGTGGAACTTGGGGCGATTTTTCAAGCAGCTTTACGAATTTGAAGTGTTAACTCTATAAAAATGAGTAGGCTAGTTCGAAGATTATTTCAACACCATAATGCGGACTATTTTTACGTGTAGTGAAAAGCTGGAAGCTGATTATAGATATCAATTCGAGAAGTTCTAAGCGAGGAACTCGGCTTGTAATTATAATTTCCCTGAAATATATTTTTACAAAGCTTCAAATTTCTTCACAGTCATTCAACTAGCAAATACCGGAAATTCTGGTGGTTTGTTGAAGAAGTCTTTGGAAAATGCATTAAAACTAAAACACGATACAATATCCCAAACAACTGTTCAAGCACTTCTAAATTTGTCCAAGATTTTCTAAACAATTTGAACCCAGCTGTAAATATTTGATGAACTAGGCATACTTTTGAACCAACGAACATATTTACCTGTCTTTTTTTTCAAAAGATTGGTACTTACAAATAACTTCGAAATCGTATGTGGAAAACCAAAGTTCATTATCCAAAGCGAATCAAAAGCGGGTCAAACATTCAAAAGTAAGCATCTCATACCGATAGAAATATTTTTAAGTTCATTGATTTCAAAGCATAATGGCATCCATAATATTACGTCACCGGACGTACGTAGGACTGAAAGGAATTTTGCTCGACCAGCTCCATCTGCGAAAGAGGGGATGAAATTATATATTTAAAATTCACCAACAAGAAGCGAATGAACTTCCTCGTTTACAAAAATATGCAATCATGTTGAATTAAGTTAATGTTTTAATCCCACATGTGGAGGCGAATGTGATTAGATTATTTAAATAATATTCACATCATTTGAGATAAATCCAAAATGAACGCTACAAATATTTTTCGGGTTCTTATATTAACAATTTTTTCAGTTTATCATTCTGAGAGCCGAGTCATGCAATTCAATTTTAATTTCTATCCCAGTTAATTTTTCGGGGATATTTGTTAACGAGTTATCCCCAACTGATTTTGCATTACTGAACTGGGTGAAGACTTCAGGATTTCAGGTGAATGAGCCTTTCCAATGAATTTATTTTAGAATCTCTCACCTTGAACCCCGCTAAAAAGTTCGTCGAAATGCTTAAACTTCACAATTGAGATATTTTTACTCATCCGATATTCGAAGATTATTTCAACTCGGCTTGTTATTATAATTTCCCTGAAATTTATTTTCACAAAGCTTCAAATTTCATCACAGTCATTCAACTAGCAAATACCGGAAATTCTGATGGTTTGTTGAAGAAGTCTTTGGAAAATGCATTAAAACTAAAATACGATACAATATCCCAACAAACTGTTCAAGCACTTCTACAGTTGTCCAAGATTTTCTAAACGAGTTGAACCCAGCTGTAAATATTTGAGGAAGGAGGCATACTTTTGAATCAACGAACATATTTACCTGTCTTTTTTTTCAAAAGATTGGTACTTACAAATAACTTCGAAATCGTATGTGGAAAACCAAAGTTCATTATCCAAAGCGAATCAAAAGCGGGTCAAACATTCAAAAGTAAGCATCTCATACCGATAGAAATATTTTTAAGTTCATTGATTTCAAAGCATAATGGCTTCCATAATATTACGTCACCGGACGTACGTAGGACTGAAAGGAATTTTGCTCGACCAGCTCCATCTGCGAAAGAGGGGATGAAATTATATATTTAAAATGCACCAGCAAGAAGCGAATGAACTTCCTCGTTTACAAAAATATGCAATCATGTTGAATTAAGTTAATGTTATAATCCCACATGTGGAGGCGAATGTGATTAGATTATTTAAAGAATATTCACATAATTTGAGATAAATCCAATTTGAACGCTACAAATATTTTTCGGGTTCTTATATTAACAGTTTTTTCAGTTTATCATTCTGAGAGCCGAGTCATGCAATTCAATTTTAATTTCTATCCCAGTTAATTTTTCGGGGATATTTGTTAACGAGTTATCCCCAACTGATTTTGCATTACTGAACTGGGTGAACTTTGTTTATCGTTAGAAAAATGTATATAAAAATTGAATTTGCATTTACTTGCGAACAATATCCATGCCAAAGGGCAAATCGTAAGCAGACAACGTTGCTGATCTTCTTTGTGTCGTCAATTCGTCACCTTCGTCACTTCCTTCACCCGTGTCAAGCCACTTGAGCATTCCTCTTTCTTCATCAGTGCCTGCATTAGAAAAACATGAAAGAGAAAAGCTTATCCTTCTTTCGTCAACACTCTATCCGTGGAACCTAATGCGTATCAAGAGTCTTAATCTCGGATTAACATGCCTTTCATGACACATTTCCTCTTTTGTGATATAAGATCTATTCCTTCCTTCAGTGGGGTTAATGGACATATCTCAGATGTTCAGTCCAATGCTGTCTCTGAATATAGATGTATTTATTCGATCTCAGGTAACGCTTTTTTGCCGAATATCTGGAATTTCATTTGCAAGATCATCAGCAAGACGCAGAAAGTACTGCGCAATGGCCAGAAGCAACTTCTAAAGATTTCAGATCAGTCTTGAAAATGGCAAATATCTTTCTTCGGGCTTCAATTCAGTATTCACCACCAAAAATGTCAAGCAGTATGTTTTGAAATTAACTTTCGAATTTTATTCAGGAATAATCTCAAGCTGTATGGTATAAATTTAATGCTTTTTTGAAAGAGGTTAAAAATGTTAGCGCCAATTTTCTCCTGCGCACTTATTGGGTCATTTTATGACGACATCCATAATCCAGATACATTTCGTAAGGTCTCATCTCCATTCATATAGTAAGAAGTAAAAATCGTATGAAATATGGGTGCCATATTCAATGGGGTCTCAGCTAGCAAAAACCCAAGCTAAAAAATATTCCAGCTTATGCAAATATGTCATTTTTACATTGTCTGTTCCGACTAATAAAATACTGATTCTGCTAGCAAACATTGGCCCACAAAATGCTCCTTCAGAAAAGAAAAAAGCTGTGCTTGAAAATATAAAATCCAGTTCACAAACTTTCCAGCTATAACAAACCTTTCCCAATCCCCCTGTATTTTCCCGGTAGATTCTTTAGACATTTTATCAGCGTTTTACGGTATATGTAAATCACATGATGACAAAGTGGCATCATTCAGTTGAAAAAAAAAGTACCTGGAACAGTGTTGTCCAGAAAAAATGCAATTCCACCGCCGACAAACATACTCGTGGACAGCAGCACCGTGAGCAAAGAATCCAGATCGGATAATCCAGTGGATATGATGTTCTTGCCACTGTTGGCTTGCATCCACTTGGGCACTGCCTGAAAAGTCATCATTTCCTTTCAAAATTGATCGAGCGAAACGTAAAGGAAGGGATTTATGTCGAAAAATAAACAAACAAACGGGGATGCGCAAAGACCAGAATTCTTAACGAAGATTCACTCACTAGGCCCATGAACAAAGAGAACCCCAGGATGAAAATGTTCCTGGTTGAATTCAGGTCCACGAACTGGAGATTCGAAAGTCCTGTGGGTAAGATGAGAATCCATCAGGCTCCGTCAAAATTGCAACCATCAGGTGACAAATCGAGTAAAATATGAAATTATTTCGGGGGACTTTTCAACAAAACCGTCAGGATTTTAGCAGGACTGACTGCATCTTTCTAAAAGCAAATCCTTTTTGTCTGTTCCAAAAAACAGAAGACTAACGAAGGATGCTCCACTTTGTGGGCAAGAGTTCTTTTCAATTTTGAAGCCGATTCTTCGCACACAAAAAACAAAACAAATGGAAACTCTGAGGAAACTCAATGGAATACTGTAGATGAATCTGAGGAAAGCTTAAAATGCAACATAATAATAGGATTACAAACTCTTGATGAGCCAAAGAAGGAGAAGAACAGGTTTCATGAAATAAAATAGCATTAAAATGCGCCACACCAACAGCAGCGATGACACCGAAAAGCGTGCAAAAGATCCCTCCGATGATTGGCTCAGGGATCATGACGAACACGGCCCCAAGTTTTGACACGACCCCACATATCATCATCAGGACCCCAGCACATAGGATCACCCTCCTGCTGCCGACCTGCGAATCAGTCCAAATAACATTAAGGTTGTAGGCTTCGACCCGCTTGACCCTCGTGAATCGTGACCTGATCGCCAAGCACGTTCAAAAGAGCGCGTGCTACAAAATTTAGTGAGATCAAAACAACGCGAGTTTTAGAAGAGCTGAATTCACCTCTGCTGTGGAACGGAGTAGGTTCTCAATTTCAGACCAATGATTCAATTTTATCAAGTCAGTTTTGTCCCTTTGCATATTTTTTTTATTTACGACTTCACGAGTTACCGAATTCAAAACCTGCATATGCACAATTAAAAATTTCCAGTCCAAAATCAAAGAACTTTTACTTCATTTTTCCCGAAAGCAACTGAAAACGTATCATGCTGTTCTATACTTTTTCCACCTACTTCAGTTTTCCTTGAAGATTCACGCTGCTTTAGATGAGCCAGTTGGAAATGCGATCAAATTTCCGTCGTTCGTCGTTAAGAAAAGGAAAATGAAATTTTAAAAATCAAAATCAATATGTTCTTCATGCCTCATGGGTCAAAAAAAGATCTTCCTGGAAAACGACTGTGTAAAGAATATCTTGAATTTCCCTCAAGAAGAATTTCAAAACTCGTCTTAAAAATAAATTTACATTTACGGAGAAATTTGGGCTCTGGAGCGAGACGTCATCATTTCGAAAAATTCAAGTTACCTTGGAGATACCTATGGCGCCAATGTTTTCGGAATAGCTCGTGGTACCAGTGCTGGTTCCAAAAAGTGCAGCAAAAACGCTGCCAACTCCCTCAATGCCTATGCCACGATTTATGGCGTGCACTGGTGGAGATGGTGCATCTGGGAACCATTGAGAAGAACCATGAAAGCCCAGGCTTCAGCATCATCAGATTATTCAGTCGTCTCTAGAAGTTTCTCCTCTTAAACATCGCGAATTCGAATGTTAGAATTTTTTCTAACAGAAACAATTGGAAAGATATCTTAAAAGACTTGATCCTTAGAGTGCAGTATTTTAAATAAAGATACTGAACATGAATTGCTTCCGAAAATGCGAACAGCACTTTTTAAGAAACAAATAGATAAATAATTATTTTATCACGGCAAAGTGATACTGTGGCCCTGAAATTCAACTGGGTAAAACGATTCATTGAAAACTCACTGCAAAGTCTGGCGCATGCGTAATAATCGCCGATGGATTCCACCACAGAAGACAATATGGCCGCCACCATTCCCAAAACCCCGGCAGTCGTTATTACCGGAGTTCCCCACTGACCTGTTTTCAAGGACATCAATGGCGATCATTTGCAATGAAATCTATTGCTAATGCATGGAACATTTCGTGGAAGAAAAATTTGCATGTGCGTACGTGTCGATATCGCTGTTTAATGGGAATGATATTTCCATAAAATTTGCGCTCGATCGTGATTTTTTCCATAAAAGCAAAACATTTTTCACATCTGTATTTTTAACGCAAAGGAATTGTTTTCAGACTGAACTGAATGTTTGTTTATGCTAACCTTTTAAACCTTCGCAGCAGGATGAAAGTTAATTTTGAAATTTATTATTGGGTAAAAATCACTTCGTTCTGCAAAGCTTAGAATGAGTCTAGGGACGTAATTTTTTCCGTCACTGGAAGGATGTGATGTGTTTCATGCCCCTGAAATATGATGTTTTCGGTGCGTTTGTTCTGTTTAATTTTGAATTTTTCGCATTTTTTCGTGATCTGTTGATTTCTAAGGTATTGCTAAGTTTCCTATCCTACTCTTGTCCATATAAAATGTCTCTCATTTCCTGCAATTTTTAACGCAGCTCATTTCCGCACACTGAAAAATAATCTCAACTTTCTTGTACATTCTTCGTGGATTTGTTGAAGGTACAGGAAATGGAAAAACTTTCAATCTGTTGATTTATATTCCTCGCCCGCAAATCACTGAATTGTCACATATACCAAAATATTTATTTGCGCAATCCGGGCTAAAAAATAAAAAGGACAATCTCACAATTTAATTTTTCAAAACAAGAAAAGCCGTATGAATATAGAATTTTTCGTACTCGTGCCACGTCTCGGCCATCAAGTCGCCTAATCCAAAAGGGCCGGACAGGGGTTCGCATGAAGGTTCAAGCTGCCGAAGGTTTCACTAGCTTCCCTCTCGGACAGCGAGGCCGACATTTCCGGTCCCTCGACCCAATTTTCCCCGGAGTAGATACGACCCAAGATCGTCAACTTCAATGACTGGGGAAAAGTTCGCAGGGATAGGAAGGCTAAACGATGCGTGGACGACATCAATATGAGCCGATCCTTCTTCTAGGCCAGTGTTACACTCGGCCTCGCAAATTCTGTCTTCCCCCAGCATAAAACAATGCAGCTTTCGTTGTTTAAAAAATAAAATTAAAAAGATAGTAAGAGACTGAAAGTAAATGCTTTGGATGCGTCTGATGGCTTTCCTTTATAGAGCGACGAACTGAAATAAGATATTTATTCTGACAAAAGGGCAACGGCCTATATCTATATTTTTGGCAACAGTGCAGAAAGCGCCTGTCAAATCTTGGAATAGCTGTGGTCCTGATCTTTGGCAACATTCGACCATTCGCCACATGTTAATACGGTGAGACGATTTATCAAGAGAGTCCGATAACGCTGAGAGAAATGAAAGCTGCCGGACATGGAAGCTTTCACTTGTAAAAAAAAAAAAAAAAAGCGCACCATGTGGTCGAACATTTTAAAAATTAAACTTGTGAAACAACTTTGCATCTATCAAATGAAAAAAATTAAGACTGCTTTTAGAATACGGCCTTATTTTAAAAATAATCGACACTCCGTAAGTAACAATAATATTGTATGTGGGGTTCTTCGAATATGGCAACTCTACTGACAACTGCAGTTAACTGAATCAGGAAAGCTGTTTGAATTGAATAAGTACACCTTTACTTTTTTCTACTCAAAAACAGCTGTTACTTGAATAATTTATGAGCTGCCACGGGAGTGTTTTGGAAATAAAATTTGTTCCGTACCCGAAAAGTGAAATTTATTGAACGATATTTCCTTGGCAAAGAAGAATCTAGGCTCCATTTAGGTGATATGAATAAGAAAATGGTGAAATATTTCAACTGAGGCAAGATGACATAAAATACGCGGACGTTTCGGAGTGGATTTAGCAAAATTTGGTCCTTGCCCATTGTCGCCATCCTGTAGCTGAGCTTCCCAGCTTCCGCTTTAAGCAGTGCCTCGGGGATTTGCACTGTCACCAAAATGCAAGCCCATTTTATCCTCACTGACAAGCTTGCGATTGTCAAGATACGTTTTACAGAAGAGACACATTATTTTAAATGGGAACACTTGATTACTTACGAGGAGTACAGTATAGTAATCACTCCTCAGCTTTTAACGAAATGAGCTTTGAAATTTACGTATTTCCGAACTTGATTATTTTGGATCGATTTTCAAGCAACCATGTTTCAAAATCCATTAGCCGCCAATGCAATGAAATATTCAATTGATTTTCAAATGGCAAACATTTTACATTTGTATTTATCTTCGTGCGTTTACTGAAACCAATGGAATCTACATTATAGCCGAAGGTGGGAGAAATTTGTGTTTAAACTGCTACTTTTTCATGAACAAATTGAAACTTGAAGGAATATTAAGGGTTTGAGCTTTGAAATGGCAATACTCGTCTATTCTTATTTTGCGAATTACGATTGCTGAGGCCGATTCAATTAAGGTCAACCAACAAAATCAAGATTCTGCTTTATACAGTACATTTTTTTGCAGAGAAATATAATTTTACTTATCCCGTGATGACCAACGTATATACCATATTGAAAGACTTTCATAATTCAAATTGAAGCAAACCCGCCAACTTTCAATTCAGCCACTTTGATTGTTGCGAATGAATCAATACGTTTGATTGATGGTTTCGCTGTATTCCTTGAAAATCGGGATAAATTTGCTGGTCAGCCTGATGGGCACAGAAAATGTTTAAAAATGATTCAAACTGTGTAGATTAAAAATTTCTTGTGAACTGCAGGAAATTTTCGAACTTTTTGCCAGATATGCGATTCCCATTCCTAATTTTTGTTGATCACGACAAACATCCGCTTGCGCATTTACATTTCGGAGAACGTAAGTCCCTTTCAATTTAATTTACATTTTCCGTTCAAAAGGAAAACAACCACTGTGAGAGGTCAGCTCGGGTTAAACTTGGAATAACTTTCGGAACAGGCATTTATATTTTTCTAAAGGTCGAATAAATTACTCACCGGGATAAGGTAAGCGGAACCATGGGCTATTGCGCAAAATCATGATTGTGGAATCCGTGCGGCCGGGATTTCCTTCCGGAATCACGTCAGTGGCCGTGAGAATGAATGCCGCCAGCCAACTTGCCAAAATCGCCAGTATAATCTTCAAAAACAAAAAGCAAATTCGAGGGTTCTCCTATTTCAGTTTCACCAGCGGGTAGTGAGTGAAAATTGCTCTAAACCTTCCACCAGTTATTCGGTATATGACAACAAAAAGGAAAAAGATAGAAACAGAGGGTTCTATCAACTCTCCAGATGCTCATAAAGCAAACGGCCCCTTTCGCGACGTAGTGCACTTGGAGGATCTTCACGAATAATTGACGAGTAATCCGGATAAATAGAAATACTACAGTAAAAGCATTTTATTTTCTTGTATAGCCGGAACTGAGATCGTGACACGTTGGACAACCCGGAAGATTGTTCTAAATCCCCCAGGGACGCGATTCCGAGACGGGTGAGGCACATTATTTCTTGCAAAAACTCTCATGAGGTGTCGTTACAAAAGCTCTGTTTGCCGGAAGGCAACAACCGAAAAAAATGCAATAAGTTTTGACGACACTCGAGTTTTCAAAGCTCAAATAATTGAAAGCTCAGTTGAATTTTAGATTTTCGAGCTTTTCCTGGCAGGCGATTACTCAATACTGTATATAATTTATGCATGCATAAATATGTACATGTATTTTTTTAATGTTTTCTTCCTATTTTATTTTTATTTAACCCTGCCCTTAATCCGCTGCATTATCCACAGATATGTAAAACCACACAAGAATGCAAATCACGAGTAAAGGTGATTCACATTCTAGACGTATGATAGTTCCATCAGTAGACTTTATACAAATGCAAACTTTTCAAAATTATTTTCAAATTTTTATGATGTTGTGAGCTTTTAAGAGCATATAATCGTTGATCGGATTTTTTTTCGAGCATCCGAAAGCGAGCCATAAATTTTTTCCCATCAGAACTTTCAGAAGTGTCTCACTTACCGGTAACAACTCGAACAACGGAAAAGGCTTTGTCCGGAACTTCCGGGTCTCCTTGTCGTAAGACGGCACTGGAATGCTCAAATGCCTCAGGTATTGTGAGAAGACAACGATCAATGCCATCGTGCTGTCAAAAACACAATAGAAAACAAAAACAGAAAATTATGACAAGCTCGTGTATGGGACCGTTGATCCTGCATTTCCTTTAAAATTGCATCAGTCAGTTACTCTGTTGGAGTTAAAACACTTATAATACTTTCCCATTTATTCGGAAAGTGCGGGAAGTTTCTCCCAACATAATTTGAAGGCATTCACTGCATCGAGTTAATTTCCTCGACAATCAAATCAATTTTGTAAAAGTTGATGCAGTTTGAAAACACCATCTTACGCATGTATAACCGAGAATATTTCTTCAACCAATTGAGCTTTTCTATTTGAAAAAAAAACATTTAATTACAAATTCAGTTTAATTCATAATTCAGAGCCTGCTAATTTTGTGCTTATTTTTTCCGAGTTTTTTTCAATCATCTGGGCACGAAACAGTACAGGAAAACTAGTGCTTGTTCTTTGCTTTTGGGGTTTTTTATTTTTATGCCTACAGATCAGATTATGCATTTTTTCCGCATTGTTATTTTCTGTATCTTGGAGTAATTGCTTCTTCAAAAAAACCTCAGAATAAACTTTTCATTGCGATTGCAATGACGCATCAACAGAATTCAGGAATGCAGTTTTTTTTTGAATGCTTCGCACAAAAAATACTGGACAGCTGGAGTCATGATATTACTTAATGGATTTTTCTGAGCATTGTCAAAATCTCGTCCTCTGATTTTCATCGGGGAAAAGGGATGAAAGCACTGCTTTACCGCAGTCTTCCGTGCAACTATTCGCTCGGAAACGGGGCTTAATTCACTTCCGGTCCAGTGGCAAACGCTGAGACCACGTCAGGATTCCCCCAAACCAAGTTTCCAGGGATAATCCCCTTCGGGAGACATGCGCTGATCATCAAGGCATGAATCGTATGAATTTCCGCCTTGCACCCGGAAGTAGCCAAAGCAGAGCATATGTTTGGTTAGCTGAGATGGGCTTTTCGAAAAAAAAGGTATTTTGCAAGCAACTCATACTGTACAATGTTTGTTTACCCCAAACAGCTTCCCATCAGATGCGGAAGTGAAAAAAAATTAAAGTGCATCAACTGGACTCCAGCACTCCTCCAATACTCAATCATACATTTCGTCTGTGAAAGATGCCTAGCATTTATTCTCAAATGAGTGCCATGATCTTTCACAGCATGCAAATTTTTCGGCAATAACCAAAAAAAAAGGTTAGCTGCGAACAGCAAGAGTTTGAAAAAATTTCAACAGTAATTGAAGCGAATATCAATGACTCATCTTTAAAAATTCTAACAGTTTTGGATAGATTGCATGATAATTCGCACATTCTATTTTGGCAATTGGAATGGGCGTGGTTTAGGAAAACCATCCGATATGCGCCCAATTACTGATTTGTCTTACATATAGAAATATTTTTATTCTTCGAGTCACAGCACGAGGAAACTTCTGATGAGTAAATTAATGGTACCGAAATTTTTTTTTCTCAATTCATTGATTGTTCTCGAAAATATACGGAATGTGGAAAAGTTTTGAAGAGACCCCTGTACTTCAGCATCATATGCGTCAAGGAGGTCTTATGAGAAAGACTCAATCCCTTCGGGATTCAGAAACGTTTCCCGAGATAACCAAAGCCCTGAAACTTGAAAACACATTGAATTTATTACTCACATGCAGGCCAGTCCCCAGTTTTTCGAAGAGCTGGCAGAAGCGGCGTCAAACAGCGACAAACCAACAAGCGCCACCAATGGTACCACCGACACTGGTGTAATGAACCGCAAGATGAATCCCACGGCGCCTGTAATACATTTCATGTCCCGATTATTTCGCGCATATTTTCAATCGAATGTTTCTATCATCGACAACTGGGATTTTAAAATTGTGCATTTGTAATCGGATGAAATCCTTTATTTTTATTAGTCACACCGAAGCGTGATCCTGAATTCACAGGAAAATGCTAATGATCGAATAACTCTCAAAGGCGGAAATCAACCTTTCAAGGGCGTCACCGCATCTATAAAATCACATCATTGCGATGGATGAAAGCAGGTCACGAAGCATTGATGGTTTTTATAGATTAAAAAGTTTGACCCTTTTCTTGAACAATTCAAGCATTTCCTCCCAGAAAAACACTCAGTGAAGGCCAGGAAACATAATGGGAATTCTTCAAACTTGACCGCGTTTCATCAAGAGCTTTCAAGTTCCGCGAACCGACAAGCATTTTTTCCTGGAAAGTACTGGACGTTATAGCGATATCCTCTGAACCTCTCAACCAACTTCTGCAGTTTTACCTGCACCCATTATTCCGTATGAAACTGCACGAAATCACCTGTGAATCCCAAGAGTACTTGAAGCAAGGAGGCGATCGCCAAGGACCCTTGGATAAGTCGAATCCTTGATTGCCATAACTCTGTTCGATCTTCTTCACTCATGAGTTCAATTTCACTCACTGCTGGACACTGGTTTTCCGGCAAGTTTAAGATTGCCAAGGCCGGGATCAGGACTGAGAAAGTTCCGCCTTGGATAATTGGCAGTCTGTACGAAAAATTTGTTTTCTTGAGTATATGCGTGCGCAGGCGAAATTTTCCTTTGTCGCATTTCAAAAATCCCTGATCAACGACGAGAAAGCGATTCAAGCGAAAACAAGTATGATACGTTCTTGAAAAGTGAGGGGATGAAAAATATTTGCATGACAAAATTGGTTTTCTGTCGGGAATTTTCTTGCTTGTGAACTGTGGTCTACATGCTCGGAGTTGTGATCCTGAGTCGCTCAGAAACATTTACAATATTTTACAATGCAAATGCAGTTCTCATTCTGCCATTTTTTCATATGTGTACAGGAAAATCGATTAATTCTGCGCAGAAGTTTTTAGAATGCAATCAAGAGTTCAAGACAGGTCTATCACTTCAGAGATCATCCATTATTCGAATATTTAATTTGTATTTTGGTTGCAAGGAACCAATGAATGTCTTCACCCTTGAAGTCCATGGGAAATTCGAATTCAGTTGACAACCCTATTGTGGGATAATCTTTTGCCTAGAACCAAAAAGGTTTGTGAACCAAGGGTTAACTCACTACAGATTACCCCTGAAGTGAACGCTTGAAAGAGAAAGTTTTAATGATCTTGAAGAACTTTGCTTTATAAAAAATGACCAGCTATTGTTGTCAGGAAAAAATCCAACTACCAGATAATTCTTAACATTGAAAGGCGCCAGACAAAATTAACAACTAATCTCTCAACGCATTTTTTCCAGAGCCTGAGAACCAAACCCAGGTTTGGTTCCCAGGCTCACCCGAAGACCTTTCCATGCTGCTAAAAAAGGGAAAAATGAAAGTGGCCAAAATCCAGCCTTCATTTCTAATCCAGAAAGTTGTTGTGGTTAACTAGAAACCACAAGTTGATCACTCTGCGTTGAACTCTTGAATCGTACAGATCTCCAGAGAACTCTTGTGTGTATCAAATTATCAACCAATTCTGAAATCAGTATTTTTGTTCTTTCATACTTGTGAAAATTCTTCAGTTGTTCTGATCAATCTTGTTTTGAATAATATACCAATTTACAATAGGACGATAAGTCCCAGCCGCAGCCCAGCTGCTCAAATTATATTTCATTTCTCTCAAACTATCTGAAACCAGTTACGAATTTTGTATACCTTTCACCTTTTGTGTGGTAAAAGAAAAATCCTTTGTTCATCTTTTCCTCACAATTTTTACTACTTTTCCTCAATCCTTTTCTGTGGTGTTTTTTAGGTAGATGATTTTCTTGGATCGAAGTTTATCAGGAAGTCTCAAAATGATCAGTATCTCGCTCTACATGCATGATTGTTTCCGAATCAGCTACTCGAGGAATATATTGGATTGAAGGCATCACTTCCCATCACACGTACCTGACTCCTATTGATGTCTGAAGGATGGTCACAAGTCCGGAAACGAACAGGATTGAAGACAAGATGTATGACCTAGCTGGGTCAGTCTCCAGGATGCACAATTTCGGAGCTATAATAAACGGGATTGACACCGTTCCGCCCACCATCATCGTGAAGTGCTGTGTCAAATGAACAGAAGTCCTAGCATGTTCTCTGCGGCTTAATCAATCATTTTGTTACAAATTAATCATTTAATTAGAATGTGTCAGTTGTAGCTTTTAAATTAAAATCCACAACGGCTAGAAATTACCACAGGAGGACCTCGAGAACCGACCCTGGCGGTGAAAAAAAAAGTACCTCAAGAAATATAACCAAGGAACTCACGATTAAAAATCCCCATCGTACGAAAATAATCTAGAATTAGTGGCAGACATAATTGATCGTAAATCTGAGCCTCAATTCATTCGTAATATCAATTCTTCTCCGAAGTTACGGGATCCAATTA
This sequence comes from Notodromas monacha, assembly GCA_905338405.1. Lineage (NCBI taxonomy): Eukaryota > Metazoa > Arthropoda > Ostracoda > Podocopida > Cyprididae > Notodromas > Notodromas monacha. Next base: position 67,944 of record CAJPEX010000862.1, read on the forward strand.
TTGCAAAGAGATAAGGGGGTATATTTGGAAACTAGCCCAATGAAGTCGACAGGTCAAGGTTCACAGAAATTGTTGACCCAGAATTTCCGGGGGCCAGAAAATATTTCGAGCGCAACCCGCGGTATTCATTTCTGAAATTCCACGCATTGCCAAGATCGAATCCCTTGTATGAACCGGAACTTGTTCCGTGGCTTAAGACAGAGCTCGGTTATTTGAAATAAAGTAGTTCCTCGAGTACAAGAAACACTTGAAAGACAATTTCACCAGAAAATAGTGAGGTAGCCGAGTGTAATATTCACTTTCTACTAGATTTAAAACAATAATTTGTGGGAATTCTTAATCTTCAAATTTAAATAATATAGAGGTGTGAATTTGGCAAAAGGAAAAAGATGATTGTTCAGCACCCAGGAAAGGAAAAGTTTACTTTTCTTTTCATGCGGCTATGATACAAATCGGATTCATTCACTGATAACCGAACTCAGACAATAGATAAGGATACAAAAATATTTTCCTTCTGTTTTCGGGTTTCCCACACTTTCTTCATTCTAACCAAGAGAGATAATTCATTTTTGAAGAAAATAACTTCGTATTTCTTGAAATCAGGACGTTATTAATAGTCCTGAAATAAACTACAATTTTGATTATTTTACTTTCTTCGTCTAGATAAAAGCCAGATTTTTCCTCAAATTTTCTTGCTATTGAACATTTTTCAAGGCATTTGGCGGTTTAGATTTGCATGCAGAATCCTCGTTTTTCGGTAGACCATGCATCAGCAATAATTAAACGAATGCAACATCCTCTTTCACTGATAAGAAGTATGAAGTATAATCTGAATGAATGCAGAAATTTTACAATTCTAACTGTGCATACAAGAAAGCTAATCTCATTCCTCGTCTAAAGGATTTTTCCAATTGAAATGGTAGTAATGAAACCGGTTGCAAGGTAAATTTCACCCAGAATGAAATTATAATGAAATTGGGTCGTTTTAATGAATTTTGCTCGAGAATTTACTTTCATTTAAACTCCCTCCATTTATTGGCTCGGCGTGCAATAGAATAAACTTGTTTTGCAAAATACAATGCCTAAAACTCGCGTTCAATTTTTTTTGATTTTTCACAGCACGTCACGGGAGACTGAGAATTGAAATTTTGGCATTAAATTTGATGTGAAGTGGTGATCCAAAAAAAAAAAAAAAAAAAAAAAAAAAAAATCACAAAAAAAAAAAAAAAAAAAAAAAAAAAAAAAAAAAAAAAAAGCGTTCAGAAACGAACTCACTTGAAGCCCGAGAAGAAACGATAAATGCCATGGAGGTCGGTCTTCCAGACCATACAACAGGTTACCCGACGACGAGGGTTTCGTGGCAGGTTTCTCGGGCCCGTTTTCGGCCGTGACGGGTTCCACTCGCACCACGTGCATCTCGACACTGATTCCGACATCTTGCGCCGGGTTCGAAATGCCGAACAAATCTGTCTTGCTGCTCTCGATATCGGCATTCTAAAATAAAAGTACGATGAAAAGAAAGGCAATAAATTCGGCCCTCGCCCTCCAGCGGGCTACTGACCCAATTACAGAAGGTTCTTCCGGGTAAACCAAGAAAAAAAGAGGATCGATATTTCATCTACGATATCAAGGAAATAAATACAATTGCAGTTGCCTCAGTTGCCTTGTGAATTTTAAAATTGTCGTCAGTAGGACTGCCGCAAGGTCATCACTGATTTTGAGAAAAAATTGCCCAAAAATAGTTGCATTTGTTTATAATGACATTTTTTCTCCATTAGAATTGAAGTTCAACGTCTAAAATTCCCTACATCGGTTGAAAATTTTCCCAAACGTCCTTCATTTCTCACAGCCACTTGTATTAAATTCATTTTTTTGTGAATCAGTCAAAAAAATCACAATGCGAAGAATAATTGAGCGCAAAAGTTAGTTGTGGAGAGACAAACTGAAAGCTGCTTCTATAAGGTTTAAATGTTATTCAAAATTAATTAATCTGAGTAAAAATCTGTGATGCACTGAATTTCTTAAATTTCAGAGAGCGGACAGAAAAAAGTTCGCGGATCATATTTTTTCATGTGGGCGTGGTGGAAATCAGAATGGGATGGTATGAATTCAAAAATGTTGGATATGCAATCGAATGAACTTCATTGGATTTTCACAGTTCAGGGAATATTGGGTAAAAGTTATTTTAAAATGGGTGTCCTTTTTCGTCCCCCAAAATATTTGAAAAATCTGAAATGTTCGACAAGGAGGCCAAAACACAGCAACAGAAATATGTCACAGACTCAATTCTTGGAATTTCGCCTTTGAACCCCGACCAGAAAATTGAATTATGTTGTCTCACTAACCTGGCACAAAGCAGCGCTGGAATCCTTATTCAATGGTCCCATAACGTCATAAACTGGCTTTGATATACTCGTCACAATAAATCCCTGTCAACTACCGTATAAAAAATAATGCGTCTGCAAATAAATTTTCAATCTTCTTTTTGAATCACAGCAGTGCTTATTCAACCTCAAAACAAAAATAGCACTTCGTAAGGGCCGAAGAAAATCCGGATTTCCTCCAGATCCAGATCGACCGCGCGGAAATCACAATCGGCTTTCTTTCACATCCCGTCTGGAAAGTAGGAACGAACTCCTTCGTCAATTAAGCAGTATGAGAGATCTGATCCAATCTTGATTTGTGATAAATCAATCGAATAGATCCTTTCTTGAGCTCGCTCGTCAATGCACAAGTAACTTATATAACTTCTCGTCAGCACATATAACTTCTCGTCAGATCTGAGACAGAGTAATATTTTTTGATCAATGGATCAAATTTTCTGGGGATTCTCTAAATTGCGACAAAGAAAATCAGACCTGTAATTCAACTCGACGTCGTTTGAAGTATGCGATCCGCGAGGCAACTGCGAAGAGTCCGTCATCTGAACGAGAACCGAGTCGCTTGGCGATCTTTCGAAGCATGAACAGAAAACCCGAGGATTGCGCAAAGGCGGTGCTGGTCTCGTCAACGACGGTGTAGGAGTATCACGAGGAATTTCCTCGGAAAAATCAAGTGAAGAGTATTTTTCAAAATCCTTGATGGTTTGGGCTAAGGTTCACAACAACGACGGCTTTTAATTTAATATATTGCACATGCGGCAGAATTATTTTCGATAAATAATCGCATGAAATATAAACAGTGAAACCCCTTGCAGCGAAATTTTCATTATAACGACTTTTTTCTTGGTTCCAGCAGTTTCTTCACCGGGGGAAATTTTCCGCAAATTTCATTATAACAAACTTATTTTCCTCTATGACCTCATTATAACGAATTTTTGCCTTGATTATGCGTACATGGGCCACATACATTTTCAAGAATTGGCCGAATGTAAAATAAAGTGGTGTCAACCCAACTCATTGTGCATTATTGAAAACCTAAAAAATGAAAGTAAATACTAATCTTTTTGCGTAGAAACTTTAGCATGGAAGGAAGAGGAATTAAACTCTGATAAAAATTTATCCACCTTCATTTTAAAATACAGAAATATATAATTTTTTGAAAAACAGCATGCTTGAAAGGATTATATGCTCCATGTCGGGAAGATGCCTTTTTTTATGAAAAAATGTTCTTCTTAAGCAAGTATTTTCTGTTTGTTTCAGCATATATCGTGCTTAAGTTGCCTTTATTAGGAAAATTAATAAAGGGGAGGGTCTAAAAATAAGAGGATCGTATCTGAAATTTTGAAATTTATATTATTTCGTCAAAATTTTTTTAAAATCATGATGATTCTTCACGTGCATGTTGTGGAAGTATTCTTTAACATCGGTAGACATAATGCAAGTAACCTGCGTCATCCAAACTACAGACGAGCTCGGGTAAAGGGACACTAGGGTAATACTCAAAACAATTGATCAGTGCAATTGATAAATGTGAACGAAGTCCTTTGATAACCTGTATATCACATGTCCAGATCCGCTTTCCCGGCAGTAATTTTTTTCAGTCGTATGTAGCGTCTTTCTGCATGGTCCGAAAAGAAAAAACATTGATTTCCGTCCATTGAAGTCAGATTTCGAGAAAAAAATAAAAAAGTTTTGACCAACAGAAAATGCTAAATACTCATTACTAACGAAGTCTTGCGCAAAAAACATATGTCTCGAGATGTATTCTTTATAAGCCGCACTAGTATCACGTCCCAAAATAATGCACATTTTTATTTTAATGATTTTTGCAGAAACCAAAGGCTTCATATCCCAAAGCATCCACTTAATCCAGTGACATTCATTCACTCTGAAAATGTCCCGCTTGTGTCCAGAATGCATCAAGACAATACAAAAAATCTCTCAATAAACTTTCAAATCCCTTTTTTTCAAAATGAAATGTTGGCATCATCATGCAGTTGTCGAAAGAAAACCTGAAAAAAAAGACTTTGCCTCTGCATTCGACCAGTCCAACACACCGCGACCCAAGCCAGCACTTAAAAAGTAATATGCAAGGAAGTGGGGAGGAAAAAAGTCGCCTTTGGCTATTTCCTGTTGCAGTCGTAACTCGGGGCCGTTCGAGACACAGCACACAACAGAAAGGAGAATAAGAAGAATATAAGAAACCAAAATCGAACACCACAAGGTCAGCAGTTGAGCAACGGAGCTCTATACAGACTGCCTTCGCACTTTTCTCCAGCATTCACCCATTCTCACCATCCCCGTTATCTGACTTCATGCATTTTCTCAGATTAACAGAGATGCAGCAGAGATTCAATTTGCCCTCGTCGTCCTTCCGCTTTATCTGCTGCTTCCATAAATCCCGCTCTTAATTTGTAAAACGTCATCGAGTCCGTCATTCGCGATACATTTCATACATGTGTATATCTAATCAACAAAAATGTGCGTCTGATCGAATGTCTTGTCCGAAGGACAACAATAATAATTTCCATCCTCTCGAGTAAAGAAAAACTTCTCACCGTGACTCAAATGAAAACTCAACGCTTCTTTTACGAGGAATCAGGCACGCCATGATAAGAATATTTCCTGTGAATGGACTTGTATTTATTTGATACGTGTGGCATATCACGTAAATATCATGTTTCCCCAAGCATGTCACATATGCAATACATTATTTTCAATCGCCATCATCAACTTTTTATTTACAGGAATTTAAACTCATGGACGACCCCCGTGCACAATTTTCAAGCACCGCATACTTAGGCGTAAGTCCTCGTCTAAATTAATGGAACAGGTTACAGATGATCGTGGGACATCTAAACATGTTCACGGATCATAAACGAGTCTGAAACTGAACAAAATCGGGGCAATAAAAAATGTGAGGTACGAAAGTAAATTATCCGTTGACAATATACCAAAATAGCATGCCCAAAATACCACGAATCAATGAAGCGAAAACCCCTCATGAATATTCCGAACTGCTCCTAAAAGTTAGTTTGTGATACAAAAAAAGATACAGTAGCGTTGTAGAATTCCTTGAATTCCGGAATAAATTCGTAACATTCAGTGTTTTTAAAACTCTGATATGAAGCAGCAAACCAATTTTCCAGAAAAAGTCATTCATTCAAATTTTTTTCTTGAATACACGAGTATGCAGGCATGTGCTCCGAATTATTACATTTTCGACCCACAAAACAGTATGAAGGTCAATTTCAAATAGAATAGCATAGCTTAATATTTTAACAGGCTCCAAGCTGCGGCAAAAAAACGAAAAAATGTTGACCCTGCAGTGCTTGCACTAAATCAGTGACCAAAAATAATTTTAAAATGCTCCTCAGAATGAAGTGGATGTAAAAAATAAACAAAAATTCTGAGAATATACGTTTGTGCAGCATCAGCAAAACTTGGTTTTAAATATGCAGACATCTTGTTCATGGATTTTATCTCATTAAAAAATCAATATTGAAATGTTTTCCGCTAGTACCGCAGACTTTGTTAATATTACGTGCATAATAAATTAATGTGCATAAATTAAATTTTTCTGCTGGCTGGGAAGTAAATTACAGAATTTAAACGACTTAATTGTTCCCATTTAATTAATCCGATTGTATGTGGAATGGAATAATTTCCAGATTGATGCATTTTTTTATTCAAAAGTCACGCAAAAATTTCCAAGGGAATCATCCGCAGTTTTGTTCTGTTTTCTGACACCCTGAACTGTCATCTGAACTGCCACACTGATGTCAAGAGCGAAAATTGAAAAAATTACGCAACATTTTCCCCAAAGCTCAGGATTCACAAATTAAAATGGGTAGACACGCTCCAGTTGATAATTTAATGGTTACTCATTAAATAATCAGCTGCTGTAGCTGACACGATTGAGAGGCTGTTGCGGCCGAGAGCTGCGTTCGCATCGCTGGCCGAATTGTGAATGCGACGAGGAACATCAAGAAATTTAAACTTCAGAAACCCCACCTGTTGCGTAACATAACCCACATTTGTCTTTGTCGGATAATCTCATTCCGTAGACGAATTGAACTCTTATCTGCACGTTTTTATGAATTTGATATTGAACATGTTCAGCGTTACGTAAATGGATTATGTTTTCAGCTTGGAAGACAAATCATATTTGTGAAGGAATTTAACGAGAGGAGAATGACATGGGAAATTTCTCGCGGATTTCCAGAGGTCATAAAATCGTCGCTTCAAGATTGTGTCTGGCAATGAGAAAAAAAAAGTGCATTGGCATCCACAAAAATCCGTCGCGATGTGTTCGTCGGTTTCGTCCAAATATCAAAACCACCTGTCCATCACATTGAGTGCACCTCGGACACCCGCATTATTTCTTTTTTTCAGGTCAAATTCCTTCCCTAGGTCGTAATGCCGAGCACGCGATGAACGGAGTAGACGTTTATCTCATCCCAAGCATTCTTCATCAGTTGATTGCGTGGGATTCCTTTCTATCTCCCAGTGTCCCATTCATGTGTTTGCAGAAATCATTCTGCAAGATCGTGTAGTGTATGGAAAAACAACATCCTGATCAGCTCATTCAGCTACACAAAACGAATCGAAAACCTCCCAACCAAGAGTGAATCGTTCATCTCTTCATTCCAATAACATCGCGGACAGAAATTATACGGGGTTAAGGTGGGTCTTTCAGAAGAGAATGTCTCCCTGTCGTAATTCAACACACAGAAAATAGGCGCCTTGCATAAAGTTTTGTCAAAAGCATTAAATCTACACCCAATAGAAAAATGCCACCTTTTAGAAAAATTATGCATGAAAAAAATGCATTCATTCAAGATGACATGTACTCACATGTACACTAATGTGCACACATGTACTCACATGTACACCCATGTACACACATGTACACACATGTAAACGTGTTTACACCCAAATACACACATGTACACACATGTACACCAATGTAAACACATGTACACACATGTACACAAATGTACACAAATTTACTCCCATGTATACACATGTATACAAATGTACACCCATGTACAATCAAGTATGCCCATGTACAATCAAGTACACCCATGTACACACATGTAAACACATCTAAACACATGTACACAACATTTACACCCATGTACACACATGTAAACACATCTAAACACATGTACACAACATTTACACCCATTTACACACATGTACACATATGTATACACATGTACACACATGTACAAACATGCACACTCATGTACACACATGTACAAACATGCACACTCATGTACACTCATGTACACACATGTACACAACATGTACACCAATGTACACACATGTAGTCACATGTACACCCATTTGGACACATGTACACACATATACACATATGTACACACATCTACACACACTTACACATATGTACACACATGTACACACATGTACTCACATGTATACCAATGTGCACACATGTACTCAATTGTACACACATGTACACATATGTACACACATGTAGACACATGTACTTGCTTGTACACCAATGTGTACACATGTAAACACATCTATACTCATGTAGACACATGTAGACACATGTACACCAATGTACCCACATGTACTCACATGTACACCCATTTAGACACATATACACACATGTTAACATATGTACACACATGTTAACATATGTACACACATGTACACACATGTACAAACATGTACACAACATGTACACCAATGTACACACATGTACTCACATTTACACACATGTAAACATGTGTACACATATGAACACACATGTACACACATGTAAACATGTGTACACATATGAACACACATGTACACACATGTACTCAAATGCATACCAATGTGCACACATGTACTCAATTGTACACACATGTACACATATGTACACACATGTACACATATGTACACACATGTAGACACATATACTTGCATGTAAACCAATGTGATGGCATGTAAACACATCTACACTCATGTAAATACATTTACACAACATGTACACCAATGTACACACATGTACTCACATGTACACCCATGTAGACAGATGTAAACACATGTAAACATGTGTACACCCATGTACATGCATGTACGCACATGTACACCAATGTAAACCCATTTACACCCATGTACACACATGTACACACATTTATAAACATGTACACTCATGTACACCAATGTATGCACATGTACCCACATGTAACACCCATGTACTCACATGTACACATATGTACACACATGTACTCACATGTACACCCATGTAGACAGATGTAAACACATGTAAATATGTGTACACTCATGTAAATGCATGTACACACATGTACACCCATGTAAACCCATTTACACCCATGTACACACATGTACACACATTTCCAAACATGTACACTCATGTACACCAATGTACGCACATGTACCCACATGTAGACCCATGTACTCACATGTACACATATGTAAACACATGTACACACATGTACACACATGTACACATATGTACACACATGTACACACATGTACTCACATGTACACCAATGTGCACGCATGTACTCACATGTACAAAAATGTACGCACATGTAAACGTGTTTACACCCATGTACACACATGTACACACATGTTCACACATGTACACACATGTACACACATGTACACACATGCATGAACATTTACACCCATGTACACCAATGTACACACATGTACTCACATGTACACCAATGTGCACACATGGACTCACATGTACACAAATGTACACCCACTTACACACATGTGCACCAATGTACACACATGTAAACTACATG